>BHFT01000618.1:0-41870 GCA_004320025.1 Laticauda laticaudata | reverse complement strand
GTGCATCCGCTTCATCCGCTGTGCATCCGCTCTGCATCCGCTGTATCCATTCCGCATCCGCTTTGCTGAGGTTCCCCGGAAGCCTAGCGGATGTGCCATCCGCTCCCATCCGCTTCCATCTCTAGACTGGAATTTGAATATACATCTTTTAATCTCGACTATGCATTCTTTGGCAAATATTCCCACATATTGATAGATATATGCATACACATCATTAACTTTTTTTCCTCGTCTTTATTAAAGCTTCCTTTTTAATATCAAATCAAATTCCAGCTGTTTCTAATTTTTGACTATTGGGTTGGCTCAAGAACATCTGTCACTGCATCCTATCTTTAGAGTTTGGTTCATTTGATAAACAGTTCAGTACTAGATATGTTGGTGTCTTTTGTATATTTGTTTAATGTTTAGACCTGTGTATATAATTCATGCACACACACATACCCTCCAACCAGAAGTGCTGGTTTTAGGTTTATCCTTCTTGACAGATAAGGATGCCTGTACCTAAAATAAGGTTGTTAAGAGCCACAGGGGAAATTTTGGGTGCATGAGAACATTTTTACTAATTGCTGAATAAGAAGGCTCTGAATTTTGGCAGAGATAAATTGCCAAATGCTTATAGGGCGCAAGCATGTACATGCCAAGTAACTTGATGGCTTGATCTATATTGTCATTTTCTGGTGTTGAGTTCCTTTATATGTGCTCAGCTGGAAGAATGAGTTTAAAACAAATAGTTCCGAGTAACCAAATATATCCTTGAAATCATCCATCATTTGAAAACTGATCTAAATTGCCTTCCATAGAATTATGATTTAATTATCATGACAGGAACTAAGGGTCATTTATGTGGGTGTGTATGTGTATATAAAAATGCATATTAATTATCTTCTATGCTACCCAATTTATGGCATGATAGAGAACACTCAAATATATATTTAGTATGCAAGTTTATTTACTCATTAACTTTCCCTTTCCTTTAATATAGGGAGAATGATTTTCACATGGTTTAATGCAGCCATCTGTTTAAAAATCATTGTCAGTATTTCACATATATTAATATATTGATGAATATTTGGCCTAGAGGTTCAGGCACCAGCTAGATGCCAGGAGACAATGAGTTCTAGTCCCACCTGAGCCATTTGTAAAAGTCAAAAACCATTTAAATCTACATTTCAGAAAAAGGTCTTCTTATAGATGAGTGACATCTCAAAGATAGATCAGATTTTTTTGTGTGTGCACAGATTGTGCAATCAAAAATAGAGGCATTTGCTTCTTACAGGATTTGAGTCATCCACTGTATATTTTATTCATATGGAGATACATTTTGAAAAGACATTTATATTCATGTTAGGTCATTAAATGAACTAATTGCCATGACTTTTCCTGGCTACAGCCTTGATATTTGAAAAAACCCTTGAGTGATGGTTTCATATTTCAAAAGCAATGATAAGTATTTGTGAATGTATATTTACTGATGTTGCATGTCAGTGTTTACTGTTTGCACCACATAGCTATATACCTTTTATATATCAAACCGTGTCTCTTGGTAAGTTGATTTTAAAAAAAATATCCCCAGGATATAGATAGAAGCCTTAGTAGGTTTCTTGCTCTCCAGATGGAGCTAATTCACTTATAGTCCAGAAATATACTGGAAATTAATAATTCATATCATTGGTGTCCAGAAATTCTACCATTTCTCCACTAACTATTCCTATAATTATCACAGCATGTATTATAACCTAGTGGAAAGGCTGCATAATGCATAGAAACCCCAAAATGGGACTTTTTAGGACAGAGCTCAAATTAGAGCTTTGGCCAAGATGCTAGAGGCATTCTTTCATGATTTATTATGATAAATGCGTGCTGAGTTAGCACATATTTTTTTGTCTCCAAGCTGTAATTTGTCTTTTAAAAATAACTTGGCCTAGGTGGGTTTCTAGAGGTAGTTGGCAGGTTGGCTGAGATTACAGAAGGAGGGTAGAGAATATAGGGTTGATTTTGTTCTTTGAAGAGTTTAAGGTTGCTGTTTGTATATTTCTTTTTGATTAAAAATAGACTGGTTATGCCTATACTACGCTTAATATCTGTATAAGTCATCAACTTATAATCATTCATTTAGTGTCCATTCAAAGTTACAACAGCATTGAAAAAACTGACTTATAATCGTTTTTCACACAACCGTTTAGCATGATCATGTGATCAAAATTTGAATGCTTGGCAATTGGCATGCATTTATAGCAGTTGCAAAGGCCCGGGTCATGTGATCACCTTTTGCAACCTTCCGATGAGCAAAGTCAATAGAGAAGCCAAATTCATTTAACCAACGTGTTACTAACTTAACAAATGCAGTGATTCATTTAACAACTGTGGCAATAAAGGTTGTAGAATGAGGCAAAACTCATTTCACAACTGTCTTGCTTACCAATGAAAATTTTAGGGTCAACTGTGATTGTAAGTCGAGGACTATCTGTGTTTGAGGTTTAATTATTGTAGGTTTTTTTTTTAAAAAAAGGAAAATATCACACCTCTGATACTCAGCATTATGGTCCACAAATGTTGATAAGCAATCTTATTGATCATGTAAATAAGTCTGGTAGAGATATGAGGGTTACAGTTCGAATGTCCTGGAGTACTTGTGCACATAGAAAAACATGGAAAGTTCCTTTAAACAACCTCAAGCCATTCTTAATCCTTTCTTCCTAATTCTTGGCCTGGATGGGGATCACGAATCGATGCCTTGCTATGAGCAAGTTATATGGGTGAACTTGATCTAATTTGACTTAGACACCAATGGCACAGTGGTGGGATTCAAATTTTTTTTCTACCAGTTCTGTGAGCATGGCTTGGTGGGCGTGGCAGAGGAAGGATACTGTAAAATCTCCAGTCAGAGGTGGTATTTGCCGGTTCTCTGAACTACTCAAAATTTCCATTACTGGTTCTCCAGAACTGGTCAGAACCTGCTGAATGTCACCTCTGCATTGGCAGGAAAGATTATGGTGATGTAATTGTGGCAATCAGTTGCCCTGCTGTTTTTTTGGTTGTTTATTTATTTATTTTAGCTTGTGGACCTCAAATGTATGGCAAGTGAGTTGGGTAAAATGAAGGCAAGAACTTGCTGAGAATGGCCTTATGATTAAAAATGGCCTTATGATTAAGACAGATATGTAATTGTTCCTTGCATGAAGGATATGTCCTTAAATAAGGGAGAGTATAATGAGATCACTGTTAAAAAGCCTTCACTGAGAAAAACTGTTAGTTGGCCTCAAGTAATCAACTGGTCACTAGCTATGTTGACAAGGAGCTTGTGGGCTTGGCACTTCTAGGCACAGCTATGAACACTGCTTATCTGAACCCTTTTCAATTGGGCTTTCAACTGTGACTGGAGATTTCTGGCCATTCTCATGGTACTGTGCCCTAAGGGGAATCATGCCTAGTTTTCTTGGATTTTTTTCTTAGATTTCAATTCTACTTATATTATTTGGTGGGTCTAAGCCCCAAGGACACTCTTTTACAATAGTTCTGGTCTGTTTGTTGACCCATGTCATGAAAGGGATTAGGGATTGCTGTACAATTCCTAGGCCTTTGTACTTGTGATGCTTTCCATGACTCCAGATGGTTCCCTAAAGCAGGGGTTGCCAACCTTTTGGACCTCAGGGACCATCAAACTTATACTTTTAAATCCTGCAGACCATTAATATAAATTTTGACTGTGGAAAAAAGTCTGCAAGAAAATTCCACATCCTGTTTTTCTACCGATCGATCATTCTTTATTTGGGATCACAGGATACTGCCTCCAGATCTGTTCTCAGTGGGAGATAGAGAGGGAGGGAGGGAGGGAGGGAGGGAGGGAGGGAGAGAGAGAGAGAGAGAGAGAGAGAGAGAGAGAGAGAGAGAGAGAGAGAGAGAGAGACTTTTGGCTTCATGCAAGGAAAACAGCAGAAGCAGTAGAAGTCTTTCTTTCTCTCCCCCAAACTCTGCCAGAAATGAGTCTTTGCTGGCACAGCCTCTTGGAGCAGGACGCCTTGCAGGATCCCAAAGACTCATTTCTGGCAGAGTCTTTGGGGGAGAGAAAGAAAGACATTTGCTGCTTTCCTTGCATGCAGCCAAAAGCAGAAGAAATAAGCGGAAAGAAGCAGCCTGATGGCCAGGCAAGGCACATGGGGTGAGTGGGGCAAGTTCCCCCACTGCCCTTTCCCCCATCCCCTCACTACCTTGTGTTGTTCACAATGCAAGCGACGCAAGCCTTTTGTTCCTGTGAACCATGTGGGTGGCGCAGCATTGTGTTGCCCTGCAGTCTGCTGTGGGGGTGACATTTCTCTGTGAACCGCCAAAATTTTCTCACAGACCACCAGTGGTCCCTGGCCCACTGGTTGGCAACCACTGCCCTAAACAAATTCATACTTGAAACTATGGGCAAAATCTTTCCATATTGTGGAGTGTTGTGGTGATACCAGCATGCTGATGACATCCAATTCTACTGTTTCTTACCTTCTAATTTAAAAGCAATGGAGTTTGAGGGTTGATATTTAAGTTCAGAAATGGGCTGTATCAAGGTCAACAAGATCAAATAAAATCCCAAACAAAAATAGAGAAATGCTAATAATCAGTAGAAAAATAGGCTATGGGATTAGGGTTCAGCTTATTTTGAAAGGAGGCTACTTCCTGAAAGTGTAGGCCTGCAGTTGTAAAGTACTCATTAAACTCTTTAATTTTTTTTAGATTCCTATATGAGAGCAAGGTATGAATTTGCACAATTTAATGCACTAACCAGGACCATTCCTAAGCCAGTCAGATAGTATTGGATTGGCAATTGGTTATTTTCCACCCAGACTTCTGCAGTGTGTTTTGCATGTCGTGAAACTGTGGGTAGTTGGTACAAAATGCTGGAAATTGGTGCATGGTGTAATAAGCATATCATTATTATGTTGCAGGCCTTCTTCAACCAGGGCTTTCCTGTTTAAGTTTGTGTATAATTGATTTTAACTGTTTTAATCAGTTGTAACAATTTATGCTTTTCTGAAATTGTTATCCCTTATGAATTTCCTCTGGATGAAATGGTGGGATAGAAATAATATATAATGATTTATAAGATACATAAAATGAATACACTGTACAATAATACATAATACAATAACAGAAAACACTCATGGTGAAAAGTATGGTCCAATTACAGGAAGCTCTAATTACTTCTGTGGAAGAACATTAATTTCAAGGTCCAGGTTTTAACTCATTTCTGTGTCTGTAGTCCCTCAAATCATTAACATAAATTCTCCTGCTATGCAGAGGCAGAATAAAAATACCATGCCTGCTATTTAAATTTAAACTCCAAAATCAAGTATCTTTAGAACTGCGTTTCTGGAGATGTCCAGAATCTATGGTTTTGACTTTCCTTGGAATATTTGGGCTTCTTGCTTTTTTTTATTTATTGTATCATTAAATAAATTTTAATAATTTGAAGTTTGTCTTTGTTTGGTTCAAATAGTTCTCATTGAACAATTGCTTGAGGTTATGATGATGCTGTAGGAGTGGATTAAGATACATCCTTGTGGTTGCAACCATCACAACATGTGATTTGATTTGAGCTCTTGGGCAACAGCTTGCAATTACAATGTTGCAGCATGATATGGTCAAATGATTGCCATTTGCAACCTTTGTTTCTAGCTTCTTCACACAGAATTAATGATAGGATGTTGGTAAATAGTGATGATATGACTCTGGAATGCTGCAACCCCCTAGGACCACCTAAGAATGGCAACTGGGACTGCCACTGCTGCCATTGTTAAGTCAGTGTGATCACATGATATCACATTTACAGCCGTGATGCTTAGTGACAGGACTACCATAGTTAAGTGAGGACTGCCAGTATAAGATAATGTGTTCCTTCTCCTTTATGTTCATTCCATGACACTATTTAAGGAGGGAGAAATCTTACCAACTTTAGGCACTGATCTAATAAAATGCCACTTGAGATGATGATATGACCTCTGGATGTTCCAAGTGTGTCTCTATAGCAGAGGATAAAGCTGGATTATACAGAAATTGATCCAGATTTGATTTTCTGAGAATTGGATTCAATTTGTTAAACATTCACCTCAAAATAAACTCCGCTGATTAGACAGTAAACTGAGGAAATGAAATGAAAGCAAACCTAAATGGATTCCCGCAAGTGGTTTTCAGAGAACTATTTGCACTGGAAGCATTATCTGTGAGCATATATTGACAATAGATATATAATATTAAAACCTTCAAAGAGAAAAGCTCATTTTGGCTGTTTTTGTGTCATGAAACTGGACATGAAAATACATTCTCCTTCTGTGGATCAGTTGCTTTAAGAATGACAACCAGGGATGTAAAAGCAACCTGCTATAGTTTTTCTTTTAAAAAATGGGGATCTATCAGTTAGGAATGTGTACAAACAATGGTAGTGCTTGTAGCACAGATTTCTGTATTGTCTGCCATTCTTGGCTTAAAAGTCCAATCATGCTGGACAATGGTTGTTCAGGATTTTTGTCCAATCTTGATGATTATTGAGAGAATGCTGGAGGAAATAGTTTATCTGGACCCCTTTCATCTGGGATTCAGGATTGAAACAGCAATGATTGCGCTTGTGGGTGACCTCTGGGATCCTCTTATCTCAGGAGTGGGCTAAGAGTAATGTGTTTAGTCTTGCTTTTTCTGATCTCTCAGTGGCCTCCTTGCCTTCAATCATAGTGTCTTTCTGGATTTGATCTGAGTGTTAGGAATGGGCAGAACTGTGCTGTGCTAGTTCTGTCTTCTTCCTTTGGGACTGATTCCGGTGAGTGTTGGCAATGCTGGAGGGGGAGAAGTCTGGCTTGTAGGTCTTGCTTGATGGGTTTCCTCAATGCTCTCCCCAATGCCATGTAATACAGTGGTAGGATTCAAAAATTTTTACTACCTCTTCTGTGGGCATGGCTTGGTGGGCATGGCAGGGGAAGGATACTGTAAAATCTCCATTTCCCTTCCCACTCCTGGGGGAAGGTTACTGCAAAATCCCATTCCCTTCCCACCCTCTAACCTGCTTTTTTCAGCTCCGTTCTCCTTTGCAGGGTAACCAAAGAAAACCCAGCCGATCAGCTGGGACTTGGGAGGCAGAGAATAGATGGGGACGGGGCCAGTCAGAGGTGGTATTTGCTGTTCTCTGAACTACTCAAAATTTCTGCTACTGGTTCTCCAGAACTGGTCAGAACCAGCTGAATACCACCTCTGGTGCAATATCTACATAGAGCCTCTGAGTAAGATCCTTTGTGGGATTTATATTTGTAACAACAAAGCAATGTTGTGGGACTCCAAGAGTCAGATGAACAGACAAATTATTATCATCATCAGTAGTACCTACATTTGCTATCTAGTTAGAACTTGTCCAGGTCTTATCTATTCTTTCAAACCCAACGATCTGTTCTTTCTGTCTGTCTCCATAGCAACCAGATGCAGGAAAGTACTTTTTAAATGCAGACATTCAGTTTAATGGATATCCTTCATTTCCAACAGTCTCTTAAATTAAAATTTCATTATATTTATGAAAGTTACATCTATAAAAATATTTTTAGGGACACTTAGGGATACAAAAGGTTGAAATGAAGTGCATAAATACTATGACATTGATCAGAAATTTCTTTTGAAAATTTAACTACACACAGAAAACTGCTCTAGATTCAAGTCAGATCATGGAACCCTCTAATTTAGTTTTGATTTTGATTTGCAGCATATTAAAGATTGAGATGGAAACTTCTCCCTCTAGTCAGGAGGGAGATTATGACTAAGTGCTTCATTGGAGATCATGACTAGCCACAAAAGCAACATTAATCTTTGATAAATATTGAGAAATGTTATTTAAATATTTTCATAGACTTATACTGTCAAAGTCAACATTTGTAACATCCTTAAAGAAGAATTGTTCCATTTATTTCCCCTAAGGACCACCTTTATAATAATGGTAAATAGATTAAGTATGTGAAAATTTTTATTTCAAGAACAGAAGCGAACTTCCAGTTCCAAATTATTAGTTGAATGAACAAACAAACAAAAACAAACAGAATGGTGCATGTAAAAGAAGTGGATGGGAACACATTGCACAATTCGAAGGAGGCATTAATCACTCCCTTAACCAAGATGCTAATTTAGCTTTATTAGAGGGAAGGAAATGCTCAAGAGCAATTACATCACCTGTCCAGGCCACCCTCATCCACAGATTGGCCAAAGCTTCAACAGTTTCACTGACAAATGAGTAAGAAAATCCCCCAAGTCCATTGAAGAAACCATCTGGCTGTATTAAGCACTTGGATCAGATGTATCTCTGCAAGTTAATGGAACTTTTTCCTTTTTTAAACAGCCATTAGTGTAACATTGAACAGAAAGTGACTGTCTATGTTAAGGGCATTATAAAGAGCAACTCCACTTTCAAATCCCATTAAACCAATTTTCAACCTGAACTTTGCTGTAAGTCTGACATATTCACTGGGAAAGTTCATGGTTGTCATGGTACATGTGAAATCCTGAACCATGTCTATCTGGAGAACCTCAATATGGACAAAGACACTGTAAGAGCTGTGATAGTGCAGTGGTTAGAATGCAGTACTGCAGGCTACTTTTGCTGCCTGCTGGCTCCCTGCAATTTGACAGTTCATATCCCACCAGGGTCAAGGTTGAGTCAGCCTTCCATTCTTCCAAGGTTGGTAAAATGAGGACCCAGATTGTTGGGAGCAATATGCTGCATCTGTAAAACGCTTAAAGAGGGCTGTAAAAGCAGTGTGAAGTAGTATATAAGTCTACATGCTATTGCTATCTAAGACAAGAGGTCTAGGACAGATCACTGCCACACTACAGGTAGTCCTCAACTTACAACACTTTGCATAGTGACCATTTGAAGGTACAATGGCTCTGAAAAAAGTGACTTATGACCATTTTTCATACTTAACAAATGTTGCAGCATCCCCCTGGTCACATGATCAAAAATTGGATGCTTAGCAACTGGTCCATATTTATGATGGTTACAACTTTGGCAGGAAAGGTTGTAAAAGGGGGTAAATTCACTTAACAAATGTTTCACTTAGCAAAAGAATTTTGCACTCAATTGTGGTCATAAGTTGAGAGCTATCTGTGTAAGTCATCCCAGATACTTACTGGGGTAAAGGATACATCAATAGTATCTTTACCTTCTCTTACTCAATCAGACATATCAGCAAGGACATGCAATTGACAGACTATTGGATGAAGCTTCTGATGAATGGGATGGAATTCCTGGAATTGGGCATATCACATCAGAAAGTAACCAAGTGGAAATAGCTAGGGATTAATAACTTTCTCAGTAATACATATCTAGCAAGAACAATAATAATAGCACTTAGACATGTACCACTTCATATTGCTTTATAACCCTCTCTAAAAGATTTACAGAGTCAGCATTTTGGCCCCAACAAGCTGAGTCCTCACTTTACTGACCTCCGAAGGATGGAAAGCTGAGTCAACCTTGAGCTGGTCAGGATCGAACTGCTGACAATTGGCAGAATTATGTAGCCTGCAACACTGCATTCTAACTACTGTACCACCACGGCTCCATAAGGTCAGTACTTTTATCCAGGATTAAATCTTGGATAATAGATGCTTTATTAAGGAATGATCTGAGATTAAAAGAGGACCTTAGGGTTCTATGGTCCATTGCTGTTGTCCTTTTACTTTTTCAATAATTTGCAGTCTGAGCAAAAGGGAGAAAAGTCAATAATGCAATGGTTAGTTGGAGCTACAGTACCACCAGATTGAAACTGGCCAGCTATTGGGTTGCTATTTTCTCCCAGGCATATTCCCACATCTTCAATAAACAGATGATGAAATCTCTGCAGAGTAATTTCAAGTAGGTGGTACATCTGTATATAATCTAATTTAGGAACATATTAATTACACCAAAAAAAGATTAGGCTCTCTCCTGTCAGGAGAGAGGGGAGTCATCTCGGTCATGGAATTTAGGTTATTCTGAAAATAAGAATCCATTGGATGGAGATAATTACATGTTTTATTGCAATAAGCAGTGATGACAGAAGAATCAAGAAAAATTTAGGAGGAAAATTGCACAACACTAAATGTAATCCAAGATAAAAACAAACAAGCAGACAAAACCCTATTCAGTGAATCAATTGGAGCAAGATGAGTGTATGCACAGCGAGCAATTTGTTCGTTCAGGGACTCCCATGGAAATCAGGCTAGCCCCGTCCTTGATGGTTTTCTGTAAATTGTTGAAAACAGAATTGCTTCAGAGGGGATTTCTTTAGGTTGCACTTTAGGTTTAGATAACTTTAGGTTGCAATGCCATTCTTCATTTTATTGATAGTGGGGTTTGGCTGATGGTTGCTTTCATTGTTCTCCTATTTAAATTCTAGGTAAGCTTCCAAGAATCATTTGAACTGGGGAGAGATATACATGTGTTAAATATGTAAATAGGTAAATAAATCACTTTCTCTGACTTTTCTTTATTCTTCTTAAGATTGCCCACCCCCTGAAAGGGAAAAGCATGATAGTTTACCTGCATATATTGGTTCTATCTATTGCAAGGAAAGGAATTATGAAGGGATGTGATGCACAGGTACACAACTTCTTTGGGCTACATCAAGCTTGGGGAGAGGCACAATAAGTGGGCAGGGCCAGACTCCATGGAGGGAAGGGGTTCAAAGTTCTGTGAATTTTAAGAGGACCCTTTTACCCTCTAATTCCTCCAACACAAAAAAGGCAGAAAATTCTACCTTAATGTCCACCATCTGATGATCACCTGAATTTTTTCAGCCTTGCTAATGACGATCATTCCTCTTTTTCCAGACATTCAAAGCATGTCTTTTGTAAAATTAGGTGATAAACTATTCTATCCAGCTTTAGCTTCTAAACTCTGTTTACTGCAAAAGAGATAAAAATAGTTAAGAATGTTGCAAATCTGGAAACTTTATTACAAGTAATATAATAAGCTCTGTGTTTCTTGCTTTGAATTGCAGCTTTCTTTTGATACTCCTAATCTTGCTGAGGAGTTTATTACATGGTATGAGGTTGCCTTTCTAAGCTCAGGTAACTGGTAAAATATGCAGTGCACTTTAGTTGTGTCTTTTGTGTGTGTGTGTGTGTGTGTGTGTGTACGTGTATATATATTTACAGTTCAGGGGAAAATGTTCAAGGACTGCAACAGAGAAAACATCTAGACAATAACTCTGCAGCTTATATCCACTTTTCAGCACCCGTTGGTGAAAAAAAAAAGGAATGACATAATGTAAATATACAAATAAAAAAATAATGAAGATATTATTTCTTACACCACACTACATTTATCCAAATTACAACACCCATTTTCTATTTCATAGAGACACAGATTAATTTTCCTTATTTGATAAAATCTTCGGAGAAAAATAATTCTTAAATTCAGTCACTAGAAAAGGCTACCCAGGGGGACTAAACAAATGAAAGAAAATGACATAAACAATTTCTGCAACAAACTCGAGTAACCTAGGTTGCGATCTTAAACACACAATGAAATGAGTATCACTGAACTAAGGAGGATTCCTTGGGTAAATCTTCAGTATTATAAAACTCAATCTTTTTTTATTTACACACTATAACAACCCCACCCATGCAGTATCAGATGATAATAAGTGAGGAACTCTTTCCCAAAATCATTGGAAGTGAAAAAGATATTGAATTAATTTGAACAAACATTTCTGTCATCATGACTACATTAATATCAAAATCTCACATAATGTACATCTTGGAATAGGTTGCAGGGTTACTATGCATATCAGTTCAATTTTTGAATTAAAGAGTGAGTAGTAAAATTAATCATAGCTTATTAGAAGATGGGTTTTCCCATGCTAAAATATAAATTTCCCATATCTTTACAGTGGACTGAGAAGCATTCCAGCCTTTTTTCTTTTTACAGGGAAGGGATTTATCTTCATACCCATCTTTTTCTCATCTTTTTGTCCCATTTCAATATTTTGTTTATTTAACTATTATTTAACAAACATTCAACAATACTGAAACACAGCAGAAACAAACTTCCTTCTTCCTAAACAGAGCTGACTGATTTTATTTTTGGTTGCTCTTTTTTGAATGTTTTAAAAAAATGCAATTTGGGAAATTAATCTTCCTTCCCAAAGATGGCAAAGGCAGAAAATGATAACTTCATGAACTTTATGTTTTTAAACAGAGCTCCCATTGGATCAGTTTAGACAGAACAGAGGCAAAACCTTCCCCTTTTCTCTTTGTCACTATAAAATTATTTCTCTAGACTATGTCAGATAGCTCCCAGACTAATTCATATTATCCCCATGTATTTTATAGAGTCAGAAGGATATCAAGCATTAATTTGTCAGGATAAAGTGAAATCCTTATTTTCTATAAGCTATCCTGATTGCTCTCAATGTTTGATCAGAGAAGCACAATGAAGTATCCTTGTGATGGACAAAGGGAACACTTAAAGTGTTTTTGTTTGAGGAAAAGCCTTTTTCCTTTCAAGTGCCACATTATATACATTGCACCATAGATCACAAAAATGCAGCAATTTATTCATCATGAGTGGATTGCTCATGAGTGGATTCTTTAATGTACAAAGAAGAGGGATCAACCTATTTTCCAGGAGCGTGGTGGCTCAAGTGGTTGGAATGCTGAGAAGGAAGTTAGCAAACCCATGTTCGAAACCTGAGTGCTGTCATGATCTCTCGTCCCTTATTTAAGCTCCTGCTGGGGACATAACAGGACCCCCAACTGAACTTCCCCAGGGCAATGCAGTGGTGGTATTCTACCGGTTTGACCCAGTTTGGCAGAACCGGTAGCTCTGAGGATCATCTGTGAACCAGTTCATTCCGATGATCAGCTGCTGGACCCTTCCGCCCACCCTGACTCTATACTGACCTTTATTTGCTGATTTTGAAGCTCAGCTGCTTCTCACAGCACAGTGGATTGCTGCACATCAGCTGTTGAAGACATAGGGAGAGTGCAGGATTGCAGGAGAAGGTTAGTAGCAAATCCTCTGCACATGTACAAAGCACACCCACCAAGCCTGGCAGTAGTGGGATTCAAATTTTTTTACTACCAGTTCTGTGGGTGTGGCTTGGTGGACATGGCTTGGCTTGGTGGGCATGGCAGAGGAAGGATACTGCAAAATCTCCATTCCCTCCCCATCCCACTAACCTGCTTTCCAGCTCTGTTCTCCTTTGCAGGACAACAAAAGAAGACCTAACCGATCAGCTGGGACTCAGGAGACAGAGAATAGATGGCGGGGCCAGTCAGAGATAGTATTTGCCGGTTCTCCGAACTACTCAAAATTTCTGCTACTGGTTCTCCAGAACTGGTCAGAACCTGCTGAATATCACGCCCCTCTGAAGCCATGCCCACAGAACCAGTGGTTAAAAAAAATTAAAAGCCAACACTGGGGCAATGGTGGTGTCACAAGCTAATCCATGCTTCTGACATGAGTGCAAAAAACCCCAAAAAGTGCCATTAGGCAAGACAAAAAGAAATGGGTGGAAACTGACCAAGAAGAGAAGCAGCCTAGAACTAAGAAGACATTTTCCGACAGTGAGAACAATAAACCCATGGAATGGCTTGCTTTCTGAAGTTGTGGGTGCTCCATCACTGTTTACTGCTTTAAACAGTATAGGAGATCCTGCTTGAACAGAGATTAGAAGACCCCCAAGGTCCCTTCCAATTCAGTTATTCTGCTAGATGGACGCCACAAGCACATACCAAGTAGAATATCCATGTTCTCAGCTTGCATTGGCTTTCAAACCCTGCAAATGTCACCCAAGAGTTGGATTATTTATGAGATTAGTTCCCTCTGGTCATGAGCTCTACATATAGCTGTCATACTGGATCTTCTCCCTGGCAGCATCAGTTCATCTATTTTCAGTTCATCAGAACAGGTGATGGTCTGTGGATTTTGAAAGCTAAGTTGGAATCAGTCTTTTTTAGGACAGAATTGGGCACCATATGAGAATTCCCAGAGTTCTGTTTAGATTAGAAAGTTCTGAGAAATCCCAGAATTATTCCTGTCATGCTGCCAACAACCTGCATAAACATGCTCACCAGGAACTGAGCTTGAGTCAAGGGAGGTTTTCCTTTTCCATTTTATTTTCACATCAATGAAAGTCAATGGAATTCTCAAGTAATATCAACCAGGACTATATTTGAGTAACCCTTTGATGATGATGATGATGATGATGATGATGATGATGATGATGATGATGGTACCTATTCAATCATGTCTGACTCTTGGAGATTCTATGGGCCAAGTCTCTCCTCAACTTCCAATCTTGCAATACTTCTTTGACTTCTTTGATGCTGTCTGACTGATGTTAGTTTTGATGGCGATATCTTTGAACTGAGCTACATTGTACCTCACTAAGGTATATTAGAGTTTATACTGGTTTCATCAATTCAGCCAGCAGTTCTATCTAATCTTTGAGTGCTGCCCATGCTGAGCTCACTACTCATTACTTTGGGAGTCAGGATAATGTTGGAAGTACTTAAGAAAAAGAGCTGTAATGGACACTGGATCAGCATGAACATTGCTTGAATAGTACAGTCATTTTTGTGTATTTAGCAACATTTAATTGAAGACATTCTGGCTATAGAGCAATGAAATCCTGCTATATATTTTACCACATAGAAGATTGTTTCTCATGAGGATGATGCTCTGTACCTAGGACTTATATTAAGACAGCCCTTGCTCAACCTGGTTATTTGCAATTGTACTGAGACTATTGTTTTCAAAATAATAAGTTGTAAAAACCTGACTAACTCAGTTGGTAAGCAGTAATATTAGGAAAGTTTGTACTATGGCATATGAATAAATTGGATTGGATACCCAGCATTAGCCATGCCAGTTGTTAGAATTTTGTGGATATTCACTTGTAAACCAATACATTTGGGACTGTGCTGTATCTGTGGTATATCAGCTAAATTTATGCTATATGCATTATGTTTAAAATAACCTAAGGCCAGTCAGCTAACTTTGAATATTTTGTAGTCTCTGTCCAACATCCACTCATATTTTATGAGTGATATAGTGGAGCTATATGGATAATACGGTAATTAAAACAGTCAACACTCCCAACAATTCTCCTGGCTTAGAAAGCCTTACCTAGCATCTGCTTCCCACTTTGCTGATATGAGGATTTACAGTAGGAACATAAATATGTAGGAAATCTTAGGATGGCAGGAGATTTAGCAACAAGGATAAATGTTCTGATTTATTGAAGCCTTTATTTATGATACATAGGTACAATTTGGATAACCTCGACTCCCAACCCTGGAAAGCTTACAATTAAAATGTAAGAAAAATAATAATAATAAATAAAAATTGTGTGTGGCCTAAAGACAAATATGCAAACATTTAAAAATATATAAACAAAACAAAACAACAATCATTCAGAGGTTCAACTGTTATCCTGTCTCCAAAACCTGAGGAAATAGCTTGGTCTTTATTAGCTACCTAAACATCTTCAAATTTGCAGATGACATCAAATTGTCGAAGTAGCCTATACTCCAGAAGATAGGCTCAAGATATAGAAGGATCTTGACAGACTTGAACATTGGGTGCTAGCTAACAAAATGAAACTCAGTGGTGGGAAAACTAAGTTTCTATAAGAGAAAACAAATATAGGAATAGAATAAGTGGTACCTGGCTCAATAGTGAGTAACTGTGAGAGGTATCTTGGAGTCCTAATGAACAATCACTTATATATGAGCCAGCAGTGTGCTATAGCTGCCAAAAAAGTCAATGCAGTCCTAGGCTGCATAAATAGAGGGATAAAATCAAGACCATGTGAAGTGTTAGTATCATTGTTGTTACATATTAGCATACTTCAAATACTCTATTCCCATTGGTCCACAAACACTTGAATCTGATTGGTGTTCTACTCGACGGTGATTGGCCAAAAATANCACTTGAATCTGATTGGTGTTCTACTCGACGGTGATTGGCCAAAAATAGCTAGCCTATGATTGGCCACCTCAGCGGTGGGAGAATCAAGGAGCTGTCATTGGCCGCGAGCCACGAGCAACCTCTCTATAAAAAAGGGCTGCCGCGGCTCCTGGCTCAGACAGAATTTAAGAACTAAATAAAAGAGCTGAAGTTACACTGGTCTCGAGTCTCATTCTTTGCGAACACAATTGTATAATGATTTGGTAAGCCACATTGGAATATTGCATCTAGTTTTGGTCACAATGATATAAAAGGATATTGAGACCACAAAGAGTGAAGAGAAGAGCAACAAAGATGATTAGAGGACTTGAAGCTAAAACATATAAAGAATGACTTCAGAAATTGGGTATGTCTAGTCTTGTGAAAACAAGGACTAGGAGTGACATGATAGCAGTATTCCAGAGGTGGGATTCTACCAGTTCTCTTCGGCTCTGTAGAATTGGTAGCTCTGAAGAGCAGCAAACATAGAACCGGTTCTATGTCTGCTGATGTTTTGGCCCACTCACCCGCCCGGGTTCTTACCTGACCTTTATTTCCTGATTTTTCAACCTCAGCTGCTGTGCAAGGCACAGCTGAAGTTGAAAAAGAAGGAAAAAAGTACTTTTTCAAACACTGTTTCTCTGCACTCAGCTGTCCAGGCAGCAAGCTGATGATGATTTATAGGCACGTGGGTAGCATGCAGGGAAGCCCACTGTAAACCACCGAACCTCATAAATCACCAAACCCTGTCAGATCCCACCCCTGCAGGATTCCAATATCTAAGGGGTTAACAAAGAAGAGGGATCAATCTATTCTGCAAAACACCTGAAGGCAGGACAAGAAGTAATGGATGGAAACTAATCAAGGAGAGATCTAACCTAGAACTAAGGAGAAATTTCCTGTCAGCTACAATTAATCTGTAAAATGAGTTACCTCCAACATTGGAGATTTTTAAGAATAGGTTGGACAACTATTTGTCTGAAATGGTATAGGTTTTTTGCTTAAGCAGGGGGTTGGACTTAGTGGTGGGATTCTATCAGTTTCCCGACTGGTTCAGTGAGTGCGCACTTTGCATGTGCGCACATGTGTGCATCTATCCAAAACCAGCTGAGGCTCTCCCGCACCAATTAGCTGAGAGGATAAAGAATAGAAAAGCGCAGGGGAAGTGAAAGGGCCAATCCTGCACTTCTCTCTTCTTTCTCCTCTTCGCTGATTGTCGGAGCTTTTTTTTACTATTGGTTCGGTTGAACTGGTAGCAATTTTTGCTGCCGGTTCAGCTGAACCAGGCCGAACTGGTAGCATTTCACCACTGGTTAGACTAGAAGATCTCCAAGGCCCCTTCCAACTTTTTTATTCTGCTCTTCTTCAAGGGATGAGCATTCAAATCTCCCAAAGATATATAATTTCATAGTCTTTTTAGGCAGCAATAAATAAACTAATACCACCCATTTTTTTGCTACCAATCTTACTGATTAGTGTTTACTGATTAGCTAAGGACTCTTCTTCACATTGACTTCCATGTTTGTATCTGATCAGGCTATGCCAACAATTATGCTGTTTACTTCTATGATATTTCATCCTCAAAGTCCACAGCCACATACATCTATACTCTTAACTCTCCCTCAGTCCTAGCTTGGTACTCTTTGGATACTTTCCATGTTACTCAGCAATTTGACAACCTGACAATCGTCAGTAACCTGACAATTGTCAGCAACCTGACAATTTGTTCATTTAATGATTAAAAATTCCTTTCCCTTGCATTGAAGTAAGCAATTGTCTAAATAACCATATGCAGATGAAAACAATGGGAATTGCTTTACCAGCACAAGCTTTTGCTGAATGAAAATGGATGTGTAAATGCAAACTGGTTTTATATGCTCTGTGACAGGCCACTACTTGTTTACAAGGGAAAATAACTTAGTTGATGGAAATTAATGTGAAGTGGAAGCTATACAGCACATGTAAAGCCCCTGTCACACTGCACCAAGGGATGCAAAGAGGATGTAAAACGGACAAAAAAGCTTGCCATCGTGTTCACGTGATGTACTCACTGCCTCCGTTTTCCTTCCTCTCTATCCGTCCAGCATCCGTTTATAGACGTTTCATCCGCTCAGAAAATTTTGAGCTGCCCAAAACTTTTGCGCGGAAATGTATCCAATTCGTCCATTATGCATCTGCTACGCATCCGCTACGCATCCGTTCTGCATCCGTTACGCATCCGCTATATCCGTGAGGCATCTGCTGCGCATCCGTGCAACTCGCATCTGCTCGGACGCAGGGAGGAAGCGGAACGGACGCAGAATGGATGCAGAACGGATGCCTAGCGGATGCAGCACATTTAAAATGGAAAAAACATTCACAGAGGGGACCTATCTCGGATATTAAGGATGTCTGCAGGATGCCTAGAGGATGCCTAGAGGATGCCTAGAGGATGCCTAGAGGATGCAAAGGGACACCTATACTGCCTATAAAAAGGGGGAGCAACACATCTGGATCTCACTTTCAGAACAGCAGCCCTGCGGTGCGGACCTCTGCAGCCTTCATCTGACTCTTCCTCTTCCACAGCATCCAGTCATGTCACCATGGATCGTAACACAGTCCTTTTGGCAGCCACCATCCTTCTGCAACAGTGCGAAGCCATCTACAGGCTCTGTGAACTCTACTGCGGGAAGAAAAAGGGCGCCAAGAAGCGCCTGGGTACGAAGATGGTTTGCCAGAAGAGCAGAGGACGGACTGTACAACAAGCTGATGGTGGAGCTCAGGAGCGAAGACACTCGGGCATTCCGAACTTCATGAGATGCCTCCAGCCTGTTTGACGAACTTGTGCAGCGCCTGACACCCAGGTTGACCAAGACAAGCACCAACTTCCCGCCCAGCCTGGAACCTGGGCTCAAGGTGGCACTCACTCTGCGCCACCTGGCCTCAGGACCACCTACAGGAGCATGCAGTATGGCTGGAGGGTGCCACCCAACACCATCAGCATTGTGGTGAGAGAAGTGTGCAAGCCATCATCGAAGAATACAAGGAGGAGCTCCTCCAGTGCTCCTCCCTGAAGAAGGATGGAAGAAAGTTGCAGAGCAGTGGTATCACAGGTGGAACTTCCCACAACACCGTTGGAGCCATAGATGGCAAGCACGTGGCCTGCAAAGCGCCAGCCAAGTCAGGGTCCACTTATTTCAACTACAAGGGCTTCTTCAGGCATCATCCTCTTCGCCATGGTCGATGCTGACTACAAGTTCATGTACATCGATGCTTCAGGCAACGGCTCATCTTCAGATGCCCAGGTATACAATGCCAGTCACCTAAAGGAGGGGCTGGAACGCAACCTCATCGTGGGCTTCCCAGACCAGACCCACTGCCCAATGACACCGCAAGATGTGCCCTACTTCATCGTGGGGGATGACGCCTTCTCCCTCACAACCTACCTCATGAAGCCCTACACCTCCAAATACCTCACCCGTGAAGAGAGGATCTTCAACTACAGGCTGTCCAGGGCAAGACGGGTGGTGGAGAACGCCTTTGGCATCCTGGCCAACAGGTTCCAGGTACTTCTCACCACCATGCAGCATCACCCACAGACCATGAGGGGGATCATGGAAGCTTGCTGCATCCTGCACACAATCTCATGCGCACACCGCTACCCAGTCTTGTAGAACAGGCTCGTGGACCTCCAGCAAGGCAATGGGGACATGGAGCCTGGGGAATGGAGGCAAGGGTGAAACCTGATAGACACTCAGGATGTGCAAGGCCCCAACAGAGCCTCACATGAAGGGAAGAAGCAGCGCAACCTCCTGAAACACTGGTGCAACTCCCAGCTGGAGCGGTGGAGTGGCAAGACAGGATGATAGATGCTTAATGGATGCTTCCTTCAGCCTGTCTCATCACACTGATGAGATTGGGCCATGTATGTTGAGTGGTCCTACAATGAACAGGGCATTTAATAAAGAGTTGTGTTTATGTTGACATGTGTGGATGATTAATTATATTGTTATTGATAATAAAGGGCCATAGGTGTGGCACCTGTGAGGGTGGACCATACAGTCCCACTATGCTTGCACTGGAGGTTTATCTATCCCACAGCTATTACCCATCCCAAAGGTATCCCTGTCCATCCCACAGGTATCCCTGCCCATCCCAACAGCTATCTTAACCCATCCCACAAGCATGCAAAGGCTTAAACCATTTCTAAAAGTTTCCAGCAAGACTTTAATTAAAAAAAAGAAATGAAGCAAGTGTGTGAATCAAAAATAGACTTTATTAACAACAAGCTATAAGACAAAAATGAGTCTCTGGTACTCCTCTTGGTCACTCAGTCTCAGGGGTGAAGGGTGCAGGTGCTGTGGAGGTGGCTGGTGCTGGAGTGCTTGTCATCAGCTCCTCCAAAAACAGAAGCAGCAGAAGCGCCAGCCCCAGAAGAGCGAGCCCATGCTGCAGAACCCCCAGCAGAACCAGAGTGAGGGCCAGGGGGCAGGATGGTAGCCCTGTCCCTCTTGCAAGGGCTGGCAGCAGATGGCTGAGGCTTGCTGTGCTTCAGCATGGTTGTGGGTTGCTGGCTGGCAGGGAGGCTGGCAGGAACCAAGGCTGGCAGGAAGGCTGGCAGCAGGCAGACACCAAGGCTGGCAGGAAGGCTGGCACCAAGGCTGGCGGGTAGACTGGCTGGCAGCAAGGCTGGCAGGCAGGCAGACAGCAAGGCTGGCAGGAAGGCTGGCAGCAAGGCTGGCAGGCAGCAAGGCTGGCAAGAAGGCTGGCAGGAAGGCTGGCAGCAAGGCTGGCAGCAAGGCTGGCAGCAAGGCTTGCAGGCAGACATGCAGCAGTCATGCAGGCAGACATGCAGGCAGGACAGGCAAGGCAGTCGATGTGTCTGGAAGCAGGTCTTTCCTCTGAATGGTGACCTGCTTCCGAGCTGCTTCCGTATATCCGTGGGGCTGACGCAATGCATCCTCCCCGCATGCCCAATTAAACGCTCTGCATCCGCTAGGCTTCCACTGTGCATCAGCTAGGCTTCCGCTCTGCATCCGCTTAATCCGCTGTGCATCCGCTCTGCATCCGCTGTATCCATTCCGTGTCTGCTTTGCTGAGGCCCCCCGGAAGCCCTGCGGATGTGCCATCTGCTCCCATCCACTTCCATCCGCTAGCTCTTCCGTTCCTCACCGCTTTCCATCCGCCCTGCGTCCTCCCCCGTCCGTGTTATCCGCTCCAGTTATGCAAATTTTTTCCCCTTTTGAGAGCAACGGATGGAACATTTTGCTCGTCCGTTGTGTCCGTTTTGCATTCGTTGGGCAGTGTGACAGGGCCTTAAGGCAACTCTTTGTGGTACCAGTTCACAGAACTATAGTGTTAGATGAAGCTATTAGGCTATTATATATCTGACATACTTGTTTGACATTAATGCCATTTGTGAAGAGTAGTTTCTCTAGACTGTTTTCTACAATATTTCTTCTTTATATTGCAAGGTCATTCAAGTATGTATTTATTGCATTTTTACCCCATCTTTTCTTTAAGAGTTTAAGGAAATTTATCAGAAAACAAGTTTGTCTGTATATATCTGTCTCTGTTCTTTGTCTCTGTCTCTGTCTCTCTGTCTCTCTCTCTGTCTCTCTCTCTGTCTCTGTCTCTCTCTCTCTCAGTCTGTGTGTGTGTGTGTGTGTGTGTGTGTGTGCNTCTCTGTCTCTCTCTCTCAGTCTGTGTGTGTGTGTGTGTGTGTGTGTGTGTGCGCGTACATGTGTGTGTGTATGTGAGAGAGTGATTTTATGCCTGCAGCAACAACCCTGTAAAATAGACTATAAAATAGGCTAGGATGAAAGATTGTCATTAGTCCAAAACCATTCCATGAATGTTACAGACATTCTGCAGCATTACTGTATGTTGATTTGTTTTTATGTATTTATGTGCTGGATTTTAATCCCATCCTTATTACTTTATAAGTAATTCAAGATGGCAAACATACCTAATACTCCTCCCTCTTCCTACTTCTCCCCACAACAACAATCCTGTGAAATAAGTTGGGTTGAGAGAGAGAGAGAGTGACTTGGCCCTTCGTCAGCCAGTTTTCATGCTTATAAAGTGGGAGACTAAACTCACCATCTCCAAGTTTCTACATCAGTCCCAGTATTAGGTCACCACCACACCAAACTGGCTTCTGAGTTTTGATTTGTTACCTTTAAGTGTTATATTGGCGGTGCAAGGAATGGAGGTGAAGCACTTTGAAAGGCTAACAGAGTTTATTCTAACCAGAACAGGTTACCCATGGCAGCCCCAAGCTTACGAAAGCGGCTCGTGGCAGGCAACAGCTGATGCCACCTGACAGCTCCCTTTTATACGCCAGCTAAGATGGCCAGCCAATAGGGAACAGCTCAGGCTCCCATCAAAAGTGTGGACTGGAGTTAGAATTTAGCTGGGAGCAGAACATTAAGGTACACAAAACAGCACAATTACAGCCTCATCCTATATGCCTTAGCTAGCGCTTTTAGAGTCATTGGTCATGAATCTATGTGATTCTATGCCATCTATGCAAAAAAGGTAAAGCCCCTGTCACACTGCAGCAACGGATGGAAAGAGGATGTAAAACGGAGAAAAACACTTACCATCCGTTGGGTTGGTTAAACGCGATGCTTCCGTCTGTACTCACTCTCCGTTTTGCTTCCGCTCTATCCATCCAGCATCCGTCTATTGGACATTTTCTCCGCTCAGAAGGTTTTGAGCGCCTCAAAACTTTTGAGCGGAAAATGTATCCAGACCGTGCCTTTCATGCATCCGCTAGGCATAGGGGGGACATCCGTTCTGTGCATCCGTGTTCATGCCGTTTGCATCCGCCTAGATCCTCTAGCATCCGCTGCGCATCTGCGCAGCTCTTAATCTGCTCCAGGCAGTAACGGACGCGGGAGGAAGTGGAACGACATGGAACGGTACGCACAGCGTTAAGCGAGCGGACGGACGAGAAAGGATGAAATCGGATTTGCAAGCACGCAAAGAAAGCAATTTTAAACGGAAAAAGTTCGCAAGAGGGGACTATCTAGGATATTAGGATGTCTAGAGGATGCCCTAGAGGATGCAATAAGGATGCTTCCGTTCCAGCATCCGCTTTTCCATCCGCCTCTGCGTTCCTCCCCACCGT
The DNA here is from genome assembly GCA_004320025.1 of Laticauda laticaudata. Classification (NCBI taxonomy): domain Eukaryota; kingdom Metazoa; phylum Chordata; class Lepidosauria; order Squamata; family Elapidae; genus Laticauda; species Laticauda laticaudata. Next base: position 18,807 of record BHFT01000618.1, on the reverse strand, counting down.
CATTCCTTCCGGATGTATCCTGTTTCTGTTATGCAATTTTTTGCCCCTTGAGAGCGGTGATAACAACGGATGGAATATTTTTCTCGTCCGTTGTGTCCTTTTTACAAACGTTTTGCATCCGTTGGGCAGTGTGACAGGGGCTTAAGTTTAGTCTTTGGATTTTAAAATATAAGAACTCAAAGAAGGAACCTAAAGTATGTCAACCAAACTTCATTCTTCTTTTACAAACTGGCAGGAGATAAAGGCTGAAGTGCGGATATCTTCACATATTCACTTAATGAGTAGGACAGATATAGCCACCCTGTCTTCTGTTGCTTGACACTAACTCATCCCTTTTTGCAGTTACTGCCATTCTCTTTTCAAGAAAAATATGGGTTTTTTGTTGTTGTTGTAGCAGCAACTGATGCCGACCTGAAGATTTATGTTGTTAGAGGCTATGCCCAAAGCTTCTACAGAAGAGGAGGAAATGGGGTGTTATGGTTGTATCTTTTTCTCTTAGAGGAGACAGAACTCCCTGCCTGTATATAGTTTATTGATCCATTGGCTTCAGGAAACATTGATGAACATCCCTACATTTCCTCATAATGTAAAAGAAGCCAAAGAGATTGATCCATGCAATATGAACAATACAGGGCAAATATCTTCTCATGATGTATAAGTCTTTATAATCTCTCTCTCTCTCTCTCTCTCTCTCTCTCTCTCTCTCTCTCTCTCTCTCTCTCTCTCTCACACACACACACACACACACACACACACACACACACACAGGCCCTTCTGACTGTTGAAAACAGACTGCACATATATTTTGTGATAAGAAGTATTAAAAGCTGTAGAGGAAGCCCTAAAATACACATCACTGTTAAAAGGCAAAACCCAAAATATCTTGCACAAAATCAGTTCCATCTCTTAGCAATCATCAGGTCCTCTCCTTACAATTATGAGAACAGACAACTGTAATTTAAATGATTGTGTAAAGGCTTTTTCCTCTCATAGATTGTGATGCCTGCTAAATCAAGGGCCGCCAACCTTTTGGACCTCAGGGACCACCAAACTCATAATTTTAAATTCCGTGGACCACTAATTTGAATTTTGACTGATGGTGGTGCAGGAAACTTTGGCCTGGCTCTCAAGAGATGAGAGTGACTCTGACTGCTTCTCTCTGCTAACAGGCAAAATTGTCTCTCTCTAAGTATCAACATGAGGTGTCATATAAGGTGTTCAGTGAGAAAATAAGCATCACTGCCATGATGAGCCTAACATTTTTAAACAGGATCCTAAATGGTTTTGTTTGAAATTCTTCCCCCCCCCACCCAGAGATACACACATCTCTTATGATGCTATTGGCTGGGGCACAATTTGCAATCATAGCTTAATAAATAAATAAGAGTAATCTATCACAGAGGAATATTTCACAGTGACCATACTCCTCTGGATTTCTACTACTACCTAGATACGTGATACAAATTTTATTTATTTTGGCTATTTCAAATAGATTCGCTAGACAAAAATGCATGCGTGCTATAGACATGTACTTTGTCTTGTTTCTCTTTTGTTGGTTCAGCATAGTAAATATTGTTATTTGGAAACTAACCTGCAGCGAGATATTAGAAGAGTAAAGTGAAATTCTATACCAGGATAAACCCAGAACAAAAGTTCATGGTAATACATTTTTGTGATGACATCCTTAAAATCTAGATGGAAATCTACTCCTTATAGTTGTAGTCAACTGACTGATTAGAGATGAGTTTTTATTAGAAGAATTAAAAAAAACTTATTTTACTTTATTTTACAAGCAAAGGAGCCCGAATGTGCATAGAGCAATACTGTTTCAGTTCAGTGGAGTTCATAACTCTGATGACTAGATTGAGAGCTAAAGTAGTGGGATAATTGGAAATCTATTTATACCTTTAGGATTACTTCTCACTTTTATGGCAGATTTGATTTTGAAAATCTTTTATTACACATTACCAAGAACCAAGACATAGATCCTTAGTCACACATTGAGCAAACCTAATGAATTTTAAAAGGATATTTATGTACAGTTTATCGAGGGATATGACCTAGAGGTGAAGATGCTCACCTCACACTCAAGAGATTGAGAGTTCAATCCTAGGCATTGATAGATGTTTCTCTGTCAGGGTGCAAAGAGAAAATATCTGCAGTGAACTCTGCATAGACATCAGGAAGGGAAACTGGCCAGTAAACGCTCAGCTACATTCAGTTGCCCTGACTCTACCTTGACCAAAAAAAAAAGGATTACAGGGGCATAAAAAGATTTTTAAAATTATATACAGTTCATTACTTTACTACAAATAATTTATACATTTGGAAAAGATCTTTAATATATATATAGAAGATTACTTACAATACTATACATATTCTTCAGACGAGGTACTTCACAATGCATAGGAACATGTAAGGGCACATGTCTTTTTGGATGATTAAAATAGCCATGTCTTTTTTCCAGGTCATGCAGCTGCTTTTATAGCTACTCCTGGCTGTTTCCAAGTGTCAAAGCATTTTCCTTTACTAAGGGGGAAAAATGGAAGAAGGCCAAATTGAAGGGAATCTTTTGAATACACCCCCAATGCAACTTGCATGAAAAGAATATTGTTTAATTTTTCTATTTGCTCCATGAGGCACAGTCAGTTTCTTAATCCAAACACCTTCACAAAGATGAATAGTTCCTCTTGAATTTCTCTTGTTTCCCTGAAACCAAACTTAAGTAATGTTGGTGAGATCTGCCATCAATGTGAACATATTCCCTTAAAATGATCAATGAGTCTTACAATCAAATTTTATGTTCAAGCATAACTTGAAAATGCGTCCATTGATTTTTGAGGCATTTGATGTCTTGATAAAACTATTTTCCTTGCAAATGCCATCTCATTCTGTTTACAGATAACCAAAGAAAACCATTACTACAGTTGTTACTGTTGGTTCATGAGACGATCATTTTATTGATTTGATATATTAAATAAATAATATATGGGAGAACAGGACTACAATGGATAGTATGATCAGGCATACTAAGTCATTGGATCCATCTATGTTACCATCCACCTGGTACAGTTTTACAGTTCACAATGCAAACATATTGCATATGAATTATATTTGACTGAAATATATTTGAATATAATTATATTATCTATATATAATATTATATTATGCTTCAATGAATTATATTTGACTGAACATGAAGGCTTAAAGACTTGCGAACTTCAACTGCCAACATTCTCCAGCCAGACATGTCTGGCTGGGGAATTCTGGGACTTGAAGTCCATAGATCTTAAAGTTATCAAGATTGGACAATCCTGACTTATTAGAGGCTGAAATTCTCTTGTGTTTGTTCTCTTGTGTATCTATTGCAAAGCAAAATGTCTTGTTTCTTAAAACATAGTTTGAACTTAGAAAGTATAATTCGGAGATATATGGAAACGAGGATTTCAATAGCTCAGAATTAAATTGTTGGGGTCTTGGGGTTTGAGAAAGAAACCCGTTAGGGACAACCAAACTCAGAGAACCCCAAGAACCCAAGTCAGAATTTTGAAACCAGTTCTCCAGAAGCATCAATATCTAAATTCATACTTAAGCCTTCTTTATCGCTTTGTCTGTTGAACCTGTAGTTCTTCATTTTTTTTCCTTTATAAGCCCACTTGGAGTTTTCCATACTCTGAAGTTTCTCCATGTTTACATTCTCAGCACAGAAAATACAGGATATTAGTGTACACAGTAGCACTTCTGTCATGTTCCTCTTCCAGTGATCTAAGACTTCACTTGAAAAGGCCAGCTTCTGGGAAATGAGCGCAGATCTTGTGTGACTTTAGCTTAAGGCCTTTCTTTGAGGAGACATTCCTAGGTACAAGAATGTGGAGCAGGGCTGCAAACATCAAGTTCTTGAAGACTAGAAGATGTTGTCCTTGTTTTACACAAAAGCAGCCAGCCAGTCTGAAGACCCAGGAGGAGTGAAAGGTCAATATTTTCTTTTGTTTTATCAGCCACCGCAAGCTGAATAGTTGCCTTTGTCATTTCCAAAGGATTCTCCTCCCTTTTTACTCTTAGAAAAAAAAAAGACCTAGTAGTAATGCCACTCCAGTGTACATTGGGAATGAAGGATTACAGACCCTCATTTCTTCTCTTCTTTTACATATTTGCTGCAGTTTATTATGCTACAAAATGCCTCATGGACTATTTAGAGAGAAACTATTAATCCTATTTACAAATATTTGTATAACGAAAGAACTGAAATCTTTGCAATATACATGGTGCATGGCCCTAATGTTTACCCTCCCCTTTTACTGGAAGATCCAGTGTACTCTATCAAATTTTGATTTAGTAAATAATTTTTAAATCTGTGCTAAGTCCATAATGCTTCTATATAATATTTATAGACATAGTCATGCTTAAAGCATGCAGGGTCTAAAAAAAAAGTGCAGCGTTTAATTTACTAAGCATCTATTTATTTGGCTGCATGTCTTTTTTATTCCTTTCCTTTGGGGTCTGGCAAGGATAGGATTCTTTCGGAAACTTGGCTTCATGCTCCTAAAGAAAGCATAGTTGAGATAATCATGAGTATTTACATATGTATAAGCAAAATTCTTACTACGCTCCCAGCTTGCACTTCAGGAGAGAGACAGTGGTTACTCCCCACCCCTCTCAGTTCCTTCTTTCTTTTTTTTGACAGCCAGTTAATAAAGACTCAACAATAAGCAGCTGCTTGTGATGTCATTTGGGACTTTGTCCACAGAGCTTGTATTTACAAGTACGGAGCCACAGAAAAACTAACTGGCAGCAAACTTTTATGTCTGCACTTACAGTAGGACTTTCAACTGTGCTCATGATGAACTTGAGAGCTCATTCAGTACTCCACACCAGAAATTTTTAAGGCTTGGTAAATAAACACAGCATTCACTCAAGAGGAATCTGGACTGCCTGAAACTTCCACAGGTTTTTCATTTCTCTAGTACTGGAGCAAGTTTTAATGGAGCAACAGCAAGTAAGGGGTTTATTCTTGTTATTATTGTTATTTTCACATTTCTGATTCTTTTCTTGTCATTCTATTTACTATGCCTCAGTCTTGCAGCTGGGGGGTTACTGTTAATTATCAAACTGGCAACTGTTAGACAGAATTATAGTTTGGTGATTCAATATGCTTTGTGCATTTTCTCATAAAACTGGAATGCCAGAGCAGAGCATGAGTTTGATTTTGATTTCAAATTTTATGGATATGTTAAGCTCTACCTCTTTGGGGGGTAATTGATTCATCTGTCTACAGTTTTAAGGCTAATGCTATAATTAATATTTTGTCTAGTTAAATGATGAATTTGAAAATATTCATCTTCTTTTTATACTTTTGGATTATTGCTCAAATTACATTAGTTAAGTGCTTCAAAATTGGATTATTTATTTTGCTAGATTTAGAAAAAATACAGATCTGCACAAAAGTTTTGAAAAATTTCAGGGCATCAAAACGTGTGAAACTAAAGTCCTTTATTAACAACTGAACATGAAAGTTTGGATGATGTTACCAATAGTGTATCGGATGGAACATGACTGAAGAACCTAACAGTAGAAGGAGCAACTTCAAATCACAATTGCTACATGCTACTGCAACATAAATTTTCAGAAAGCTTGAAGTATATTAATCCAAAATTACAAATAAAGCTGCATGAAATATTTACTAAAGAGCAAGCAGAAAAAGAGATGATGTGAATTTGCCATGCTGTCCCTTCTCACCCTCTGGGCAATCTTACTTACTCATGTTGACATGGAAAAGAACATAATAGGATTTAATGGGACTTAATCCTTTGCAAATCTGTCTAGAATTTGAGCTTTTGGATACAATCCCCTATGTACTTTCCTGGTGATAAACCCGCTTTATCCCAAATGGGTATATTTTTGAACAATCGTCCATAGGATTGCATTTTTAATCATCAAGGTCCCCATAGATATTATGTGGAATAGTTGACAATGCTTTTTCATTCCTTTTTCCTATTGCAAGAAGAGGCTGTTGCTCCTACCACGTCCTAGAGGTAGAGAAGTTGACCAAGATATCTTCTTGTGTCCCCTCACCTTCTTTCTGTACTCTCTCTTCATAACATTTCCATACTTTTAGCTTTGCCTGACCATTTTATTTTCATAATTCTAATGAAACTTTGGGAACAAACTGTTTGCATGTTTTCTATTCCATGATTCACTTTTCACTCTAAGGACACTGACTCCACAGATCTGAAGGGGTAGGTAAAGTAAAAGTACACATGAAAACCAAGCCCCTACATCCTCAATATAGAATAGGTTTATTCAGCCCACATCATCCAAGTCTTTTATAATGGGATGAGTCGAATTATTTTTGCATTTCTTCTTATTTTATTTCCACCTTGGGTTTCCTTTGATCGTTATTTATTTTTTTTTGTTCCCCAACCCACAAATTCTATGCCTGTACATTTATTCAGAATGTTCTCATCACCTTATTTATTTAATAATATTTCTATCTTGTTTCTTTCATTTCATTGGAAACAATCCCAAACCAAGTAAGGAAGAAAATTAGGCGCTTTGTAAGATTGAAAGATTGTAAGATTGAAGGCAAAACTAGATAATCTGGGGCCCATTCCCATTTGTATTTTCCCACAAAGCTGTCTCAGATGACACCACTGGAATTCAGTATCAAACCCACCATTTTCATGAGTGTGATCTGATTTTAGCGAAAACAAAACAGAACAAAACCCACCACACCAAATATTTCTATTAGATCTATGTGAGGCTTAGCATACCCAGTTTAAATCCCTAGATTTCCCTTGGGAAGAAGAGTTAATGAATGGGAAATGTAGCTCTTGGTTACAAAAAACATTGCCCAAGTCACTTTTTAGGATATAAGGATTTAAAATAAGGTGTTTACAAGCCCTGTGGATATTGCTGTGGTGGGTTTTAGATCATAACTAGCAGTATATTTAAACAAATATACTAATGCAATTATTAATGTATAATTAAGGTGTCCTTAATCATAATTATGATAAAGAACTTTACCAATCAAGAGAGTAGTCTTTTGCATATAGTAACACCTTTAAAAAAATATTTATGGCTGTTTTTCTAGCCACTTGTTCATATCTTCCTTGTAAGCTGCCCAGAATATTAGATTTCCCCCCTTCCCCCCCCCCCCGATTTTTAAATATTCTTTCTAGATTTCTTATGGACTGCAACAATCTCAAGATTATTTTATTATATTATATATATACATATGCACATACGCACAGACAGACACACACACACACAGACACACACATATATATTGAATCACTTCAGCATATATTTAATGTAAGCATGAATATCTTAAATGTTTTGGTGAAGATCTTCTCTACACATTTCATAATTTTATTCTAATGTTTATAAAATAAATCATACTATGTATAAGCGTTGCCATATTTTTATCCTGAGAATATTCCTCATTGACTTGTGTACAAATGTAAAGAGTATTAAGTCTATCCAATGTATCAGTCCAGAAATATTGTATATAAATTTGAATATACATTTGGTGATTCTGAAAAACAGACATCATGCTTCTTGTTAGAATCCTCTGGGAAGAAAATTAGACAGAAGCAAATATTAATATGGTTCACAGGGTGAGTAAAGAAATTTGATTTTGGACCCAAGGAAGAATTAGTAGGGTTCCCAAGTGGCGTCTAATTTTTGACCTTGATTTTGAGGTTCTATCCAAGTCTGTAAAAGCTATGTAGGTTTGAATGAAGAGGAACAATCTTCAACTCAATCCAATCAAGAATGAGTGGCTGCAGTTGTTGCAGCTATTTAGATTCAGGAATATTCCATACGTGACCTTGGATGGAGCTTCATACTTCTCCATTAAAGAATGGTGGACAATCTGTGGTATTCCTGACTCACATCTCCTAGGTGAGCAGGAAGGCAGCTGTGGCCAAGAAGGCCTTTGTGTGACTTTATCTGGTGTACCAGTTGCATCCTTTCCTAGATTGGGAGGCCCTTCAGACAGTCATTTATACCTTTGTTACCTTATCACTCAGTTATTGCAATCTGCTGTGCATAAGGGCTGACCTTGAAGACCATTAAGAAACTTCAACCAACTATTGGATAAACAGGAAAACCTAAAAACAAATCAAAAATGGAAGAAAGAAGGAATTAAGTTAGACTGGTGGCCCTACTTGTAGGTGCAAACAAAATACAAAAAAGATATGAAAGAAATTGGTATAGAGTTAAGTACCCAACAGCTCGACAAAATTTTATTAGGACCAGAAGAAAAATGTATATACAAAAATTGATGACTATCTCCTAAAATTTGATACAAAAGAGGAGGTAGTAAAACAGACAATGATTGCAAGGATGAAAATTTTTGGATATAACATTCAGTTTGAGGATTGGGAAAGATTTTGGAAGAGAAATTATAAACTAACAATGGCAGCCTCATATAGGGAAAATCTTTACAAAATGTTTTATCATTGGCATCTAGCACCATCGAGATTGGCCAAGACATATCCAAATTTCAGTCCAACATGTTGGAAGTATAAATCAACAACTGGTATCTTCTTTCATATGTGGTGGTTGTGCCCCCAAATTAAAAAAAAGGAATAAAATTAAAATCTGTCTAAAAAAAATAACAAATGAAAAAATAGAACTCAAACCAGAAATATTTTTATTAGAAATAATTAGAGGTGAATATAAAAAAAGAAATTGAATAAGAAGCTTCAACTGGTCCAGAATGCAGCAGGCTGGGCAGGGCCGGCATGCATCAGTATGCACATATGATACCTTGTTTTACAATCTGCACTGGTTCCTGTTATGATTCTGGCTGTGATTCAAGGTGTTAGTTATGACCTATATAGCCCTACAAGGATAGATCCTAATTATTTGAGACACCTATCTTCCATGGATTGACTCAATCCAATAAAGTTGATAAGCTTGGGGTCTTTTCAGTTAAAGAGTATTATCTTCAAGACCCTAGAATCATCTTTCTCTGTCACAGCATCTGGTCTCTGTAATGAGATTTCCTCTGATACCAAGCGAGCCCACCCTGCTGACATTCTGGAAAGTCTTAAAAACCTAGATGTTTTTCCAAGCCTTAGGTAAGTTCCTTGCTTCATTGTGTGTTGGTGAAATTGCGATTTTTTGCGACTTATTATTCTCTTATAATTATTGTATTTTGTTTTTATGTTATTTGTTTTATTGTACACTGGCCAAAGTCAGTTGAAGCTGGGCAATGTCTAAATTGAATAAATCAAATTAAAACAGAGAGGTAAAATTATGCTAAGTACACTTCCAAGCTGCTACTATCTGAATTTCTTGAACCTTCGGAAGCAGTCTGAAGGCAGTCTTTGATAGTCTTCACTTCTGCTGATTTAAATATTCTGAGAAGAGAGAATAAAGATTATTGTTGCACTGAGTTCCAACAGAATCTGCACCGACACATCTCCCAGCCTTTACCTCCACCTCCACATAAAAAGAAGAGGAAAAAAACTCAAGAGCTTAGCATTTTGGTCTCCTTTTCCAGTACTGAAATAAAGCATGATATTGACACACTACATCTCAATGTGATCCCTATTTGTTTTGTTGGCTATAAGACAGAACTGCTATATAAAGCCTTCAAATATGCATTCTTTTGAAAAGGCCTGGTGTTCCAGAACTGGAAGGAGAGAGGTTAAAAAAGTCTTTTCCAATGCTGAAAGGGACCCACAGTTTCCCAAAACAAAAGAAACTAACAAAACAAGACAAAAATACCCTACCTTTGGAGCAGTTTTAATTGCACTACATGAGCTAGAAATTAATCAGCTCTTCAACAACACTCCTGTTATAAGAACACCAAAATCAAAACTTCTTTGAAATGGCCCACAGTATTTGCATACAAGTGCCTTAACCTGTAACAAAAACAGAGCCAGGGAGATAGAATTAAGCTATAATGGGAGTTGCTTGTTTGCGGCTTACTTCAGTGTATGAAGTAAGTTTGTAAAGCATGGTTTGTGGCTTAGTGAAGCCACAAATAAGTCATTTGTGACTTACTCAACGGTTAAGCAAACCATAGATCAATGTAATATATAAATCAGACAGAGTAATATGTGAAGTAGACTGTAAGAAAAGAGGGGAAGAAATCTTGCTGGTTCCTATTCTGTGAGAGAAATGGGAAAAGGAATTATGATTTAAGGATGCAAGACAGATACCTGGTTGGAAACTGACACAGCCAAGGAGAAGATAAAGGGCCTGTTTGGAGAATGACAAAGACAAATTATTGAAAAGCAGAGGAAAAAATTGCAACTGTCTGGGTTTCACACTGTCAAGACAGGTTTAGATTGAAGTCAAAAGACTCTTAAGTTATTGGAATTGTAGTACTTATACCTCATCCCCTTCTAAAGCTTAATTCAACTGATAACATAGTGGTGTATGGCAATATTAAGAGGCCTATTTGACTATTGATTGAGATTATTTTCTCATCAATGTGAACAAGGGGAAAACCTCAGCTTTAATTTACTTTCTATTGCCAAATACTCTACTTGGCTAATATATCAATTAGTGGATGATCTTCATTCTCTTGGCAATAGTTAACCATTCACCTACTCTCATACTTATGTACATTTTGAAATGAACAAAGCCATGTTCAGTCCATAATAACAATAGTAATATCACTTGGACTTATATACCGCTTCATAGTGATTTACAGCCCTCTCTCAGTGGTTTACAATGTCAGCTTATTGCCCTTAACAACCTTATTGCCCTCATTTTACCAATCTCAGTAGGATGGACGGCTGAGTCAACCAGGAGTCCTGTCAGGATCGAACTCCAGACTGTGGGCAGAGTTTGCCTGCAAGACTGCATTCTAATCACTGTGCCACCATGGCTCCTGATTCAAAAATCACTGGGTTTAAAGCAGAATGGTCCATTATATAAATTAGAGCCAACAAAGTGTGATAAATTGACATTACATCTAAGAAAATATCTCTGAATTTAAAATCAACTATGGTAGAAATGAGGGTTTGGTGTTCTCTTTGCTCCTATTCAACAACTGCATGAGGCCTCTGGACGAGCTCATCTGTCACGATATCATCAGCATACTAACTACATACTGTATGTCTGAATTAAGCAATGCCATGAACATCTTGTTCCTGTGAGGATCTGAGTGGGAAACAACAGGCTTCAGCTGAACTGAGAAGTTTTATGTGTTGGGACCTGCTGGTTCTAGGACTGTGTTATCATTGATGCTAGATGACCCAGACAGTTTCCATGCAAAATCTGGAAGTCTTCCTGAGCCCATGACTCCAGCTCAAAAAGCAGGTGGCTAGGGGGAGCCTTTGAACAGTTTTGTGTCATGTCCACTTGTGCCCATTCCTAGATCGGGGGAGCTCTGCCCACCGTTAATCATGTCCCAGTCATCTCCCTGATTGGATTACTGTAATGTACTTTATAGGGGACTGCTCATAGCTGGTGCAAAATGCAGTAGTCTAGGCAGTTAATGTACTTCTAGAACAGCACGTTACATTTCTGCTCTCTGAGGTGCACTGGTAGCCAAGCTTGCTTCCAAGTCCAATGCTAGGTGTTGTTTTTGACCTTTAAAGTCTTTCCTGGCATTGGGATGGTTTCCCTGAGGGGCCACCTCCCTTCAATTTCATCTGCCTATCCCACTAGATCCAACAGGCCTTGCATCCTGCAAGTCCTGTATGTTAGAGAACCATACTTGGCAGGTCCCAGGAGGTGGTGCTCCCAGTGAAGTATGGTTAGCACTGTCTCTCTTTGTTTTCCAGAAGTCCCTCAAAACCTGTCTATGTCATTAGGTCTGGGGGATTCCAAGGGACCAATGAGATCATGTGGTGGCTCCATTGTTGCTGTTAATGTCTCCTTTATGGCTTTTAAAAAATTTTTAATAATGAGTTTTTAAATATCTATCTATCTTTCTATCTATCCATCCATCCATCTATCTATCTACCTACCGAGTTATAAGTCATCCAGAGTCACTCTGAAGCAGCTGTATAAATTTTACATGGAAATAAATAAAAATAAACATTTTCAGTGGCCAATTTTGGGGGGGTTTCAATGATGAAAAAATTGAGGCATATGACCATTCTTTAAAACCTCTTGCCATGGTGATTACTTTTGACTGGCATTAAGGTATCAAACTCCAGTAAGACATGTAGTGTGACAGACGGTGCTGAACTCTGTAGTGGGAATTGCTTATTGCACTGTGAACAATGAAAATTCAATGCCAAGGCAGCCTAGTTAATAAAACAGCCGGTAAATATTATGCTGCGGAAAGATGGACATTTATAGAACCAATGTTTTTGTTGAGCCTTGTGTTTTGATAGGATTGCCACTGAAAGATCCAGTTTGTTTTCTCAGACTCAGATGAGGTCTGGATGGCCTGAATGCATAATAGATCTGTGCAGCTGGAAATTTGTGTGGCAAATTATTTTCTTTGACAGTGCTAATTGATTATAAGGCTCCAGCCTTATCTCAATTGTTAAATTCAACAGTTCTCCCTCCTCCTCCTCCTGCTCCTTTTTCTTGCCTCTTCCTCTGCCTTTCTTTTTTCTTTTCCTTTAAAAATACAAAATGGGAACATGGGCAGACAATCTACCTATCTTTAAAAAGAAAAATAATACTAATCATGGAAATAATAATGGAAAATAATGCACTATTAGGACTGACTGCTCTGAATAAGGTGGAAATAAATCAGAATAATAAACTCTCCTTTATGAAGAAACTTTTGGTTTTGTATATTTTAAAGAAAGTGTGTATGCATTTCACACAGTCATATTCATGGGCATCTTTCATGAGCTTTGCATAACTATTGTGTTGGCTACAGTTATGCTACTGTTGTGTCATATTTTTCTTCTTGTGGAGCTGGTTTGAATGCCATAATTGTGATTTAATAGGATTTAGTGGAACTTAATTTACCGGAACATGATTTAATCTTAATCACTATATTCAAAAGGGAAAATTTTGCTTAGTTTAGAACTTGAAGCTATGATATAAAAATACTCCTGGTCCTTCCTTGACAGTAATATAGCTCAGAGATGGCAACTTGTGTCCAAGCCACAATACCCATTTGGCATTTTGAGACTAAACCATCAAAAAGCCGTTCAGTAGAAGGGCAAAACTTTGGTGGCACTTTTTGTTTTTTTGTTTCAATTTGGATTGGAAGGCTTCTGTAGTCCTTCCACTCACATTTCCACCTTCTTTCCTTCCTCAGGCCAATCTGGGTCCATTTTTAGTATTTTGAAGGGACGCTAAAAGAAAGGGAGAAGGTATCATAACTGGCTCATTTAAATCCTTTGCTTCCCACCCCTAAATTCAGTCTCCAGAATACAACTTTAACTTGTTTGGGAGGAGCCTGGAGAGATTCAAGACATTTTGATTAGGGATGCGGTTCCCTGATGAACAGTGATTTCCTCCAATGCTTGAGCTTTCCAAGCAGAGGCTGAAGATGATTGGAGATCTGCTGGAGGTGATTGGCTTCAGCCAAATGATCTACAAGATCTCCTTTGTTTCTAAAGAGAATCAAAAGGGTTTCTGTGCCATGGAAAATCCTTATGTGTATTTAAAGGTTGCACATTGAAAATGCTACAAATAGACAACTGCTTGTTCTTTTTAAATGAAGGTATTTGGTCTTTGGGGTTTGATGCCCTAATATATATAAGAACAGGAATTAAGTATGTCTAGTTTAATGAAAAGAAGGACTCAGGTTGACATGATAGCAGTGTTACAATATCTAAAGGGCTGCCACAAAGAAGAGGGAGTCAAGCTATTCTCCAAAGCACTTGGAGGCAGGACAAGAAGGAATGGATGGAAACTAATCAAGGAGAGAAGCAACCTAGAACTAGGGAGAAATTTCCTGACAGTGAGAACAATTAACCAGTGGAATGGCTTGATTCCAGAAGTTGTGGGTGCTCTATCACTGGAGGTTTTCAAGAAGAGATTGGACAGCCATCTATGTGAAAACGTATAGGGTCTCTCTGGCTAGAGCAGGGGGTTGGACTAGAAGACCAATTATGTTATTCTATAAGATAGCTGAACTGTTGTTTTTTTTTAATAGACTTCCTGCTACCTACCCCATGCCCATGCCATCACATGCATAAAAAACAAGAGCGTCTTTTCAAAGACAGGATCTCTAAATTGTGAGATAAATTGTACATTGTAGATTGCAGTTATATTGTAGATTGCAGTTTGGCCATTCAACATTTGTTTCATGATAAGCAGGCAACTTTCCATATTCATCACAAGACTGGTGGTTTTTTTTTTTTTTAAATAACTCATTCTTTTAAACGAGTTTGCTTCTTGTCCTGGAGTAAATCTGCTCACACTAAATCTTTCAAAACACACTGTTGCTGGTAAAATTTGGAGGTGACTATTGCCAGCAGAGGGCCATGTTAAGCTGAATAATATGGCAATAGGTAATTTAAATAAATATTTATCTTTAAACACATTTTAAAGGATAAGATTTGTACAGGTTATTTGATGACTTTGATTTAAAAAAAAATAGGAAACTGATATTATTTGTACTTAATGTGGAAATGTTTTCATTTCTGACTGAACTGAATTAGAATAAAAATTGTAATCACAGGGATTTTAAAAAAGAAACCAGCAAAGGAATTCCCAGGTATAATCTATCTGTGAGTAACTGCTTCAACAGTCAGACAGTAAACACTACACAGGTAATTCCTCAGTTTAAAACCATCGTATCATGACAATGGCTCTAAAAAAAGTGACTTAGACTGATTTTCACACTTACAACCATTGTAGCATCCCCGTGTCATTGGATCAAAATTCAGATACTTCATAATGGGTTCATATTTATGATGGTTGCAGTCCCCCAGGGTCACGTGACACCTTTTGTGACCTTCTGGGAAGCAAAGTCAGTGGGAAGCCAGATTCACTTAACAACTGTGGCAAGAAAGGTTAGAAAATGGGGCAAAACTCACTTAACAGTAATCTTGCTTGGCAACAAAAATTTTGGGCTCAATTGTGGTCATAAGTCAAGGACTACCTGAACAGACAGGCATTTTTGGGGAAAAAAGTGATAAAATGGTTAACTGAACTTTTTAGACTAGAAGCCTGTGTTGACAAACAATGAAGGACAAAGAAAGCATTAGCTTTCTATAATTCATGTTCTTTTAACAAATGTAAACTATGTACATTTGTTGGTACTATGTTGGTACTCCAGGAGTTTTCAGTAAAAAGTTACGCCCAAACTCTGGCTTTTTCTGAAAGTGATCTGTTTATACTTCACGCTATGCACATTTTACTGCTTGCTTGTAAAGGGTCATTTATTACCCACCCGCAATTGTTTGTCCTTTGAACAGATGCTAAAGGAATCATCCTTAAGGGGTGACTTCTCCATAGAACCTAATTACATCTGGCACAAAAGATTAACAGATGTTATAATTGTCTTTATGTTCTGATGAAATGGTTTTCTGCATGATTTGGTTTCCGCTCTTTACCTGGCAACACTGTTCCTGGCATGGACGGCTATATGGATAATGAACATGGCACTTCAATTTGTTTACAGCGATTGTTATCGGATTCACAATTTCCTTCTCATTGTATTTGTTAAGTGTTAGCATAGTTTATGTATTTGCAAGCACAATGGCTATAAAATGCACATATAATTGCCTACTTAGCTTTCTCCCCTCTGCACTTAAGACATTATTGCTTCTGATGTAGTTGCAGAAGAGAGGGACTTAGTACTTGTAAAACTATTTGCATAGACTGCAAATCAAGTGTGAAACAAGGAAAAAGTAATACAGGAGTTCAATTTTATAGGAGGAAATAGACAACGTCCATCTATTAGTTACCTAGCCAGATGTGGCCTCTTATTAGACAGATAAAACATCAATGATATGTGATAGATATTGGAAAGCAGAAGATATTCAAAAGATATTCCTTCTGATCCTTCAAGCATTTTCTCTTCTGTCTTTCCTATCTCTCAAACTGGACCCCTGCCATCAACAGCATCCAAGAACTTGTCCACACTGCTGAGCTGAAATGCTTTCCACTCATCTTTGAACTGCCAGGGACTCATATCGGCATGAGAGTTGCTGTCATCATTCCCACTTCTGGTCCCAATCCCATTCCATTCCTTGTAATGGATGAAAAAAGCTAATTAATAAAATACTTCTTCTTTGAAGACTGTGGGAATAATGGAGAAACATAATATTAACCCAGCACAGTTAAGGATGTTTTAAACTTGATTTAGTTTGATGTACTGGTTAAGGCATCAGGCTAGAGAGTGGGAGACAGTGAATTTTAGTTCTGCCTTAGCTATGAAAGCAAGCCATGTGATCTTGGGTCAGTCAGTCTCTTTCAGCTCACTTCACAGTGTTGTTGCTGTTGTGGGGAAAATAGGGAATTAGAAATAGAAAGTAGGAAGAGGAAGGCACATTAGTTATGTTATACAAACTAAGATACATGGAGGCAAAAATGGATTTGATTTCTTGTTTGAGGGCTTTCTAGAATCTAGATGCAATTTAATGACTGCTATAAAGTGGAATGGTGATGTATTCACCCCTAGGCCTGATCTGACAAAGCTGCTTTCATAGTCTAATATTCTTCAACCAGAGGCATTCTGACATGACACTTTCCAGAGATGTACTGATCAAAACTATTGAACTCTTTTTCTGTTGTAATATGAACTGATGTCACTTGAATGTTCAAAAATCCTTGGGAGTCTCTGGAGAGGGAACATTCAGTCTGGTGTAGAAATGAACAAATAACCTGGATCATTTTCAGTCTGGATATTAAATTTCAACCCTCTGCAGAATCCAAAGATAAATTTCATTGAGTCTATAGCTAATCTATTCTAAGTTTGCAACTATATACTGTATCCCCTTTCTTTGAATCCGTTGAATTCACTTCTGAATACATGCAGAGGAATAGTATAGCTTGCCTTATTTCTCCTTTCAATTCTAGCTTTTTAGGGAGAAAAAACCCATTCCTTTGGTATTAAAAAAAACATACCAAGGGTATGTTTCCATCAACAATCAACACAAATTATTTATCATCTGATCACAATTCCAAATTATTTTTCATCTTCTGCAGTGAACCTTAATCATACAGATCTATGATTGTAGTTGAATGATATGTTGCTATATTGTCCAGCAAATTGTCAATTAGAATTCAACCTATAATAAAGTTTGATTAACTACCCACATAGATTTTCCTTATTACTTTGATAGCATTCATCAATGTTGTGCAAACTTCAGGAGAATTGAGACTACGATCAACATCAATAGTTAGAAAAGGATGGTGTAGCGATGTATAGGATAAGGCTGCATACTGAGCGTGATTGGGAACATCTTAGCAATGATCATTGAGCATTTATAAAAATATTGACAGATATGTTGTAGAGAAAACTCTTGTGATTCTCAGTGAAGGAAAACTATAAATGAACATATCATATACCTGAAACAAGATCTGACAGTGAGCCAAGTTGTGTTCTATAACACATTATTATTATATATCCAATTTTTTGGGGGGTAACTGTTAATCAATAAAGCCATATAAATCCTTGGAATATAGCTTGAGTTTTCCTACTTTTGTTATTATAAGCATCAGAATAGGATAGTTTCATTGATAAAATTACATTGCCTTTACTCAATTCAGAAAATTACATTTTAGCAAAATTTCAGGATGCTATTTTGTACATTAGACATAACATAAAATTAATGGTGGCCTTTTCAGTTTATGCCTTATGTATAGTATTTGGCTTTTAAAGCTGGGTAACCTTCTACCTATTTATAACTGAAATCAAGATTCTTCTGAATGCCTTTGAAATATATGGTAGGAAGGAAGGGGAGTTAAGAGTGATATTCTGGGAAATTAACAGTGGTATGTGTGGCACTTTATTTATACAGACATTTGTTCATCATCGACTTTTTAATATTTGATTTTGGTCATTGAAGAGCAGTCTTGTAGGAGTAGCTTATACCCACTGCTCATGTGGTCTGAATTTAAAGTGCTGTTCTTTGAGTTACATGTTACTATCCTAGCTGGCAGAAGTATGAGCTATTTAACATCCTGCAATCACCATTTTTAATAACGCAAGCCTAGTCTAGCTGGTGGCAGCATCAAGATGAACTTTGCTCATCTTGAAAAAGATGAGCAAAGCTACTGATTGCCTGGCTACTCCTTGAATGGGAACGCACCTGAAAAACACAGGTCTTTAGGTGACACTAGAAAGCTGAAAAACCTTAGAGTAAATGCAGTAGAAAGCTATTTCTACATAGTCCCTGAGAAAACTAAATGGGGAGAAGGATGTGAAATCACCAAAGTCAAGCTCAATTTGAAGGTTTTACCTTCACTTTAAACCAGGGATGGGCAAGTATGGTGGCACAGTGGTTACAATGCAGCAGGCTAATTCAGCCTGCAGAATAGCCAGCAGTTCGATCCTGACTGGCTCAAGGTTGACTCAGCTTTCCATCCTTCCAAGGTCAGTAATTTGTTGGGGACAAGAGGTTGACATTGTAAACCATTTAAAGAGGGCTGTAAAGCAATATCAAGTGGTATATAAGTCTAAATGCTATTGCTATTGCTTTACAACCTGTGGACTTCTACCCTAGAATTCCTGAGCCAGCATGCCCACACCTGCCTTAAAGCAAACCTTAATCTTCTAAAGGCCCGGTCCCACTGGCCGACGGACACAAAACGTATGCATGAAGGACACAGCAGACAAGCAAAATTTCGGGGGTGGCTCCATCCGTTGTCATCCGCTCCAAAAAGTGGCAAAAATGTGCATAAACAGAATGGAAAAGAACGGAAAAGAACGGATGTGGGTAGTATGTAGCGGGGATGTTAAACGGATGTTCA
>BHFT01000617.1:0-21238 GCA_004320025.1 Laticauda laticaudata | reverse complement strand
TTATGATTCTTGATTCTTAACGAATGTACCTTTTCTTTATGTACACTGAGAGTATTTACACCAAGACAAATTCCTTGAGTGTCCAATCACACTTGGCCAATAAAGTATTCTATTCTATATATTTGCAAATATAATGTGAAAAAGGCTATAGGAACATTTACAGGGATTCTTTCAACAGATTCAAGAAAGTGCCAATTATCTCTTCTGCATGGAGAGAAAAAGCTCAAATAATCACTTATGATTTTGACATTTTTTTCAGCATTCAGTACACCTACATATGCTCTAAATTTTAGAGTCTAAAAGAAGAAAACCACTTGGCTAGAAAACCACCAGTCTTCTAGGATATCAAACAGCATAGTACTGTATGCCAATTTCTAATAATCCTAACAGACAGAAAGGCAGCAATGGATTAAAAAAGCAGCATTAGAATTGGGATGAGGCATTACAAAAATAGATCACAAATGTGAGATTGGCTATACAAAATAAATAAAAACAAAATAGAGATTTGGTAATTTTTGTGCTGGAAGAATTTGAGCCCTAGTGAAATTGGTGAGATAGAGATCTTCAAACAATACTGTTAGATGTGGATGAGAGAAAGAACTAGATCATAAGGGTATATTATTGTACATGAAATTCAAAGGACTTCTGTTTTGGATGGATAACAACAGCTCAAAATTCACAGTATGTATATGCTGCTTTCAACATTTTGGTTATGAATTCGAAGTAGAATTTAAAACTGAGAGCTAGGCTTCTTTAGACTCTGATTACCTCACAGAAAAAAAAAAAAACCAGAGAGCAGCAANAAAAAAAAAAAAAACCAGAGAGCAGCAAGGCAGTTTCAGGAAAGAAGCCAAAAGTGTAGGAAAAACTAATTAAAGCTTATTCAGAAAGTATGATTGTTCCTGACTTGCCTTTTGATAGCAGATTCCCAAATGCTGTATATTCCCTGCTGGAGCATCCCTATTGGTTTGAAAACCAACAGTTCCTGCTAAGCACAGAAAATGGAAATTGGGAACTCAAAGGTTATTACTGTAATCTGTGTGCAATCAGGAATTGAACTTAATCAGCATCTTATCTTGGGGCACTTGTTTCATTTGGGGGCTGTATATAGCAGTATGGTTCTCTCAAAGGAAACAGAACAATTCAGGAAAAGAAATGGAAGGAGGTAATTTGAAGTTTGTTAGTTTCAATTTCAAGAGTGCGAAGCTAATTGTGCAGTTTTCAATTACGCATTTAAACAACTGTATTTCTACCCTCCTTCACTTCTTTGGCCATCAAGAGATAAGAGTCAACAATGATTTACTGTTACTTGTGCTTGTAAACTTGTGTTTCTAGATTAACTTTTCTCTAGTTGACATGTGCTTAGCTTAAGCTTATGGCTGTCTCTGTGTGTAGTTTTTTTTTCTGTTCCTCCCTATTTAGACATTAGGTGTTTAATTATACCTGGCTGGCAATTTCCCAGATGGCAGATTATTTTCTTCTGGAACAAGATCCAGTGATTGATTCTCTGATCTCACCTTCTTGCTGATTGATTCTCTGATCTCACCTTCCAGATCACTCTGGAATGCTTCAGCCTTCTTGGGTTGCCCAGAGCAAGCAAAACTCCAGCTGCTTCAAAATGGCCTGATTAGCCATGTTTTGTGAGCCATGTCTTCCTTCCCCCCAGTTTTTATCAGGCACCTTAGCCCATTGCACCTTCCCCCTGTGAGAAATGCAATGTAAAGCCCATTTCACACTGAACCAACGGATGCAAAGAGGATGTAAAAATGGACAAAAAAGCTTGCCATCCGTTCGAAACGCGATGTACTCACTGCTCCGTTTGGCTTCCTCTCTATCTGTCCAGCATCCGTTTATTGGCGTTTCATCCGCTCCGTTTATTGACGTTTTCATCCGGAAAATGTATCCATTCGTCCGCTTATGCATCGCTACGCCATCCGCTAGGCATCCATTCTGCATCCGTTATGCATCGCTAATCCGCTAGGCATCCCGTTCGCATCCGCGCAACTCGCATCCGCTTGGACGCAGGGAGGAAGCGGAACGGACGCAGAACGGATGCAAGAACGGATGCCTGCGGATGCAGAACGGAAACAAAGCCGTTCAAATGCGAAAAAACGTTTGCAAGAGGGGACCTATCTCGATGATTAAGGAAGTCTAGAGGATGCCTAGAGGATGCCCTATGGAAAACCTATATTTCCTATAAAAAAGGGGGAGCAACTCATCTGCATCTCACTTTCAGAAACAGCAGCCCCAGCGGTGCAGACCTGTGGCAGCCTTCATCTGGCTCTCTCTTCCACAGCATCCAGTCATGTCACCAATCCTTCTGCAACATGCGCGAAACCATCTACAAGCTCTGTGAACTCTCTACGGGAAGAAAAGAGGCCCACAAAAAAAGTCTGGGTCAAAAGATGGCTTGCAGAAGAGGCAGAGGACTGGACTGTACAACAACTGATGGTGGAGCTGAGGGAGCGAAGACACTGGGGCCGTTCTCCAGAACTTCATGAGGATGCTCCAGCCATGTTTGACGAAGTTGTGCAGGCGGCTGACACCCAGGTGACCAAGCAGAAGCACCAACTCCGGCCAGCCTGGACTCCTGGCCTCAAGGTGGCACTCACTCCTGTGCCACTGGCCTCAGGGACCACCTACAGAGCATGCAGTAGCGCTGGAGGGTGCCACTCCAACAACCATCAGCATTGTGGTCAAGAGTGGTGCAGGCTATATCTTGAAGATATGACAAGAGGAGTACCCTCCATGCCCCTCCACTGAGAAGGCCTGGAAAAAGTTGCAGCAGCAGGTGATCAGAAGTGACTTCCCAACACACACCGTTGGCAGCATAGATGGACAAGCAGCGTGCTGCAAAGCGCCAAGCCAGTCGGGGTCTCACTAATACCAACTACATGGGCTTTTTCAGCATCATCTCTTCACTACATGGTTGGATGCTGACTACAAGTTCATGTACACGGGATGCTTCAGGCAATGACTCATACTCAGAATGCCCAGGTATACACGCAGCTCACCTCAAGAGGGCTGGGAAAGCAACTCTCATGTGGGGCTTCCCAGAATCCAACCCGCCTGCCGCAACGACAAGCAAAGATGTGCCCTACTTCATCGTGGGGATGAGCCTTACCTCCCACAACCTACCTACATTGAAGCCCTACATTGCACTAACAACCTCACCATGAAGAGAGGATCTTCAACTAGCACGGCCTATGTTCAGGGCAAGACGGTGGTGGAGAGCCTTTGGCATTCTGGCCCAACAGTTTACAAGGGCTACTTCTTCACCAACATGCAGCACATAGCCCAGACTATGAGCGAGGATGGTGGAACGTTGCTGCATCCTGCACAATCTCATCACGCACCTCTTACCCGCAGTCTGCACGAACACGGCTTGTGGACCCTCAACAAGCAATGGGACAAATGGAGCCTGGGAGAATGGAGCAAGGGGCAAAACATGATCGACATGGAGGGATGTGCAAGCCCAACAGAGCTCATCGTGAAGCGACAAAGCAGCGCAACCTCCTGAAACACTGGTGCAACTTCCGAGCTGGAGCAGTGGAGTGGCAAGACAGGATGGTTTAGATGCTTAATGGATCTTCCTTCAGCCTGTCTCATCACACGGATGAGATTGGGCATGTAAATGTTTGTTGGGCTAAACAATGAACAGGGCTTTTATAAAGAGTTGTTGTTTATGTTGAATGTGTAGATGAATTGATTATATCGTTATTGATTTAATAAAGGGCGCATAGGTGTGGCACTGGGAGGGTGGCCATAACAGTCCCACTATGCTTGACTGGAAGGTTAATCTATCCACTGCTATCCTCATCCACAGCTATTACGGCATCCAGGTATCCTAACCCATTCCAAAGCTATCCTTTGACCCATCCACAAGCTACAAAGGCTTAAACCATTTTAAAAGTTTCACCAAGATTTTATTAAAAAAAAGAGAAATGACAAGGTGTGAATATAAATAGACTTTATTAACAGAAGCTAAAACAAAAAATTTGGGTGGTGAGTCCTCTGAACACTCCTCTGGGTCGCTCAGTCCTCGGAGTTCAGGGTCCAGGTGCTGTGGAAGGTGCTGGTGCGGAGTGCTTTGTCATGCTCTTTTCCAGAAGTTTAGAATGCAGCAAAGCAAGCGCCAGCCCCAGAAGAGCGAGCCGTGCTGCAGAAGCCCAGACAACGCAGAGTGACGGGCCAGGGGGCGGGATGGTAGCCCCTGTCCCTCTTGCCAGGGCTGGCAGCAGATGGCTAGAGGCTTGCTGTGCTTACCGCATTGGTTTTGTGGGGTTGCAGGCTGGCAGGAGGCTGGCAGGAACCAAGGCTGGCAGGGAGGGTGGGCAGCAAGTGCTAGCAGTCAAGGCTTGCAGGCAGACATGCGGTTAGGGCAGGCAAGGCAGCCAATCCGTTCCGGCAGCAGGTCTTTCCTCTGAATGGGACCTGCTTCCGAGCTGCTTCTGTTATACTCCCGGGCTGATGCAATGCATGCTCCCGGCATGCGCAGTTAACGCCAGGCATCCATTAGGCTTCCGCTGTGCATCCGCTTCATCCGTTCCGTGTCCGCTCTGCCACCCCGCTTCATTCCGTTTCGCGTCCGTTGGCTGAGGCCCCCCGGAAGCACTGCGGATAGTGCCTCCGCTCCCATCCGTCTTCATCCGCAGGGGCTTCCGTTCCGCATACGCTTTCCATTTTCCGCCCTGGCGTCTCCCTCGCGCCGTGTTATCCGCTCCGGTATCAAATTTTTGCTCTCCTTTTGAGAGGCAGCATAACAACGCAGGATGGACCATGTTTGCTCGTCCGCTGTGTCCTTTTTGCATCCGTTGGGCAGTGTGACATGGCCTTTAAAGAGCAAAAACATTTCTTTACTAGACAATTTCTCTAAGCATAAAACCAGAGTATATATCTGAGTGATCATGTGACAGAAGGGCAGACAGTGTTCTGCTGTGATATTCTCATATAGGTGTAAAACAAAAAGAAGTCAGAGGCAATTACAATTACTTGAGAAGAAATAGTACTGAAGGGCTCACTGGTTCTGAGGTTTTACTAAAGATAAACTACAAAAAGGCCGGTAGCTTTATTCTGGGCATTTCCTGACAATTAGTATTTCAATTGCTCAGCCTTCTCATTCCTTCCCTGCTCTGGTCCATAAGTACTTAATGAATTACATGAAGTAATTCCTTGAAAGGTTTTCCCCATATAAAGAGCAGCTTTGGAAGAGCCATTTTCCTCAGGATCATAATAAATGGATTTGCAACATCCTCACCTACAAGCACTAATTGCTTGTTTAGAATACAGTGGGTAAAACAAATATAATTTAATGTGTGTTTCATAGGCATTACAGGTAGTCCTCAACTTGCGACCACAATTGCGCCCAAAATTTATGTTGCTAAGTGAGACATTTCTTAAGTGAGTTTTACCCCATTTTATGACTTTCCTTGCCACACTTGTTAACTGAACCACTGGAGTTGTTAAATTAGTAACAAGGTTGTTAAGTGAATCTGGTTTCTCCATGAACTTTGCTTGCCAGAAGATTGTAGAATGTGATCACATGACTCCAGGACACTTTAACCGTCATAAATGTGAGTCAGTTGTCAAGGATCCAAATATACATGTGATCATGGGGGTGCTGCAATGGTTATACATGTGAAAAATGGACATAAGTCCCTTTTTTTCAGTGCTGTTGTAACTTCGAACAGCCACTAAATGAACTGTTGTAAGTCAAGAACTACTTGTATAATGTAAGCATTAAAAAGGAACCCAAATGCTGAGTAGACATGCAAGCAAGTAAACATCGGGTGATTTTGAGGATATTGTGGGAACTTGCATGACACAGTCTTGTGCAGTTTGTAATACAGAAGAAAATGGCTAAACAATACACAGGGTAAGAGCTGGAGATTTAGTGTTGGTCTCTATTCATGAGTTTATGATGTGCTAGGCGGCCTTTTCACTTATCTCTGATAGTTCTTAAGACTAACTAGCTAATTCTTAGCAATCTCAGGCTAAATAAGCAGTTAAAATTAATTCTTCTACCAAGATGCTTAGGGCAGCAGTCGCCAATGGTTGGTCCGCAAGAAAATTTTGATGGTCCACAGAAAAATTCACCCCCAGAACAACTCCCAAAGCAATTAATCCAGGCTGTGCAGGAACACAAGTTTGCGCCACCCACATGGCCCTCCCTCCCACCCACTCACTCCTTACCTGGCAAACTTACCTGCTACGTTGTTTTTTTTCTTTTTTCCGACCATCAGCTATTCTGCTACGCCAGGAAATTTAGATTAGCTATAAAGCAGGAAATCATTGGATTTTTTGCTTTCTAGCTAATCTTTAGATCTCCGGCTCTGCTTTCAAGCAGAGATCTCTCAGTGAATCTGTGATTCTGTCAGCAACTCAATCTGCCTGCCAACTTTGCCTGATTTTGGGTAAGAGTTGCTTTTTTAAATAAAAAATTCAATATTTACATACATGGTGTGTTGTGAGTTAATTTTATGAGTTTGCTTGCAAACAAATCTTATGTGACAGACTGATGACAGACAGATAAATCTCTGAATGAATCTGTGACTCTGTAAGCAACTCAATCTGCCTGCCTGCTCTGCCTGATTTTGGGTAAAAGTTGCTCTTTTTTTAAATAAAAACTTCAATATTTACATACATGGTGTGTTGTGAGTTAATTTTGTGAGTTTTCTTGCTAGCAAATTTCATGGGTTTGCATGCAGGCAGATTTTATGTGACAGGCCCAGGTAGCCGATCTCACAGATCTCTGAATGAATCTGATTCTGTGAGCAACTCAATCTGCCTGCCTGCTCTGCCTGATTTTGGATAAAAGTTGCTCTTTTTTTTAATAAAAAAATCAATATTTATATAAATATTTATAATATTTACATACAAGCCATGCCCGCCAGTCACAAGCCACAGCCACAAATTAGGCCACGTCCGCAGAACTGGTTGTTAAGAATTTGAATGCACCCCTGTTTTCTTTGTGTGTGTGTGTGTGTGTGAGAAGAGAGAGAGAAAGGGAGAGAGAGACAGGGAGGGAGGGAGAGAGGTTAGATCAGATCTTCTCTTCTCTCTCTCTCTCTCCCTCTCTCTCTCTCTCGTTTGGTGGTCCTTGAGGTCCAAAAAGTTGACTCATCCAAACCAGGACTGCACAAATCCAGATCATTACTAGATTGCAGCAAAGAGAATCTTCTGAATCTCATCATTGCCATCTCGTGTTTTGAAGTCTACATCAGATAGTTGTAATGTACACATTGCAGTAATATGATTTACTGCAATTTGTGAATGGCTTATATGATGGCTTGTAACTAATGCAACAAAGGGGAAAATTATTACATTTACGGGGTATATCATATTAATAGTAATTTATTCAATTTGAAATAGTTATACATTTTAATTGTACAAAATCAGATTTAGTTGTGTCTGGACCTCACTGCCTTAATACACTTACCTTACTGAGTGTCCCATACTTGACACGATATTCCAAAGCTAAGGGCAGCTCTTGCCTTCAGGAAGTTTGAATATAGCTGGCTTAATCCATGAGCCTTGATAAAAAGAGAAAGTAGGCTCTCTGTTGAAAGGAATGTAGGTATTTCAAAAATACAAAATTTGTTAAGACTAAAAGTTGTTTTTCTGATTGATTGATTGTTTTCTGGAATGTTCTTTGGCCCTATCAAAATTGACTGGAAGAAAGGGTGACCCTAATAAATATCAGCCCTGCCAACTCTCACGGTTCTGCCGTGAGTCTGACGATTTTTTGTCATTTCTCACGGTCTCACGACAAGGCTCCTCAATCTCACGCCAAATTTAAAACTCTCTTTTTTTTTTTTCAAATTTGGGGTTGGCTTATATGCAAGTATATACGATAATCGTTTTTCTTCATGTCTGTCCGTCATTTTGAAAGGGGAGTAGGCCCTGGGAACCAGGCTAGTTTCCTGGTAGTCTTTGTAAGTTCAGCGCAGGAAAGCGATTGCAATCGTATAAACATGGCGAAAAGAGGTGGTGATTTTTCAATAGAAGAAAGAAAGCTTCATCTTCTTACAACAGGGAACACAAATAAAACATTTAAATAAACTGTTAATGACTTTCCTCGATGGAAAAGGGGTTTGTTTAATCTTGATCGGGAAAAGAATAGAATCTCACTATTTTTTATAGAATCTCCAGATTTTTTTTCATGGGTCTCCAGATTTTCCTTTATCAGGGGTTGGCGGGTCTGTAATATCTTCTCTCTACCTAGAAACTGATGTTGGGGTTGTTCTTGTACTGTCGTCATTTTTCTGGCTTGATAGCTGTTGTCAATAGTCCCACAAAGCTTTGACCTTTGGCCTTACGTTTCTATGGCCTCATTAACCTCTGTCAGACATTGGCTGATAGGTTTTCAGTTAATGCATGGGAGGGGGAGGAAGGCCCACTTTGTTTCATTTGCTTCCTTTTAATCGGCAGCCTAGCTGTCATGATTCAGCATTAAAGGCTAGTCAAGGCGAAGGCTTCATTAATTCAGTTTGTTACTGTACTGGAAGATGTACAGATTTTTTTATGCTTGTGTTTTCTGTCACCTGTAATGTTAAATTAACCTTTTCTATCTGAGAACATCCAGTAGCATTAAGGCTACAGCATAATATACAGAATTCCCAGCTACTAAGGGCAGTGATTCTGAAAGTTGTGAATGGATTCGATCCTGAATTTCAGTAGCTTTTCAAAATTAAAAGTCGGTACACAATATTAAAATAATTACAAACTCCACTAGTCTTTGATAATGGTATTCAGCAGTATCTGTCATCATTACTGGTCTTCTTTAACTGATAGATACGGCTTTTTAAACCAAGGTTGTACAAATATTGAGTAATGAAAAAGATAGTATAAAAACTAGTATATTTACCACACATGCACCCAAAAACATGATAACCAAAAAAATATCAGTAGCAGCTCCTGTGAATTTGTGAGAAAAGGTACAAATTGTGAAATTTATCATTTCTTGAAGAATGACAATGTATTAAATTTGGCATAACCTGAAGATGTATTCGTATACTGCATATATCTCGTATCTGGTGAAACAGTATATTGGTTTGCAGGTTTTAATGAATATAGTTTGAATGGACTGGTGTGAAACTGGTTGGAAAAAAATTGCACTTCGATTGTCCTTGTCATCTATTGGGCAAACACACCACAAATGATGGTTAGCAAGCAATGGGACATAGGTAAAACTAAGAACTGGTACTCTAATCTTCATCTCATTAAAAAACATTTTGTGTAAGGTGCACCCAATTGATGATGCCTGGTGGAGATGATGACCATGTCATATGGAAGATAGAACTAGTAAAGTAAGATGAGTAAATGATAAGGAGCATGAATGAACAAAAGAAATATTAAAAATAGTTGTGTTTTGTTGTAAAACTAAGAAAAAAGGGAAGGATGTGACAGATTTGGATGAAAATTTATGGATGTTGATAAATTTTATTTATTTATTTCTCATACACTGTCAGAATCCAAATATTCTAGATGATTTCAATAATAAAACAGTTGAGTATGCCAACGGTATGCTGTGGATGTGTAATAATCTTTGTCCTTTTTGATACAATGGAACAATGCTATTTTGATGGCCCTGCTATCAGATATTATACAGTTGGTTGAAAGCTATGTCCTTCATGGATCTTATGTACATGGAGAGACATCTGCAGTCGGGTATCCCAGCATTCTGCCTTAGGTACAATGATTTTCAACATTTTCATAAATTTAATCAGAAAAGGGGGCAGAAGGAAGATTCATCATGTTTGCAGACAGCACAAAACTGGGAAAAACTGCTCTGTTTTTTTTGAACCTTGAACTTTAGAAGACGGGCTCATGATTCAAAAGAATCTTGATGGACTTGAACATTGAGCCCCATCCAATATTATACAATTAAATGTAAGATTCTGTGTTTGGGCAGAAAAAACCTAGATGTACAGATAAAAGATGAGAGATGTCTTTCTCCAAAAGAAGCATTTGTGAGAAGTATCTGGGAATCTTGGTAGACCAGAAATTAAGCATGAGTCAGCAGTGTGCTATTGATGGTAAATAGCCAATGCACTCTTAGGCTGAATCAAAAGAAATATGTTGAAATCAAGAAAAAATAATATTCTGTTCTATGCTGTGCTGATCAGATTGTACATGGGATACTGGGAAGATAACAGTGTTTTGTGCTCCTTGATGTATAGTCATGCTGGCCACATGACTACAGCAATGTCTTTGGACAATGCTGGTTCCCTTGGTTAAAAAACAGAGGTGAGCACCACCCCCTAGAGTCGGACATAAGTGGATAGGAAAAATCTTTACCTTTATATGGAATACTGTGTCAAGTTTTGATTTTCATAATACAAGAAGGGTGAATTGGAAAGAGAGCAAAGAAAAGCAACAAAGATGCTGAGGGGGTTGGAAGCTAAATGAAGATCAATTAAATGAACTGAATATGTTGAGGTTAAAAAAGAGAGAACTAAGCAGGGACAATACGTAAAGGACTGTCACAGGGAAGAGGATATGCATTTATTCTTCCTGGTGCCTGAAGGTAGCACAAGAACTAATGAATGGAAATTTACTAAGGGAGATTCAAAGTTAAAATAAAGAGGAATTTTCTCACAATGAGAGCTATTAAGCAGTAGAATAGTTTATCTCTTAAAATTGTGGGTAGTCCATTAATGGAGCAAAGAAGCCATTGACTGAGGTGGGCAGCCATAGAAATTGAATGAATGAATGAATGGACAGTTTTTTTATCTGCAAGGGCCTGAGGGTTCAAGGCAGAAGTTAAATAAGAAGACCTCTAAGATCCTTTCCAAACACATGTTTTCTGTTATTCCAATGATGGGCACATAGGTGTCCAAAATCAGACTCAGCCATTCATTCCCAGTTACTGAAGAACCACTATTTATAATCTCTTTTTTAAGAACAATGTCATTATAAAAAAGAGAAGATGAATCAGATTGGCATCTGTTCTGATCAAGGGTTTTTTTCTATCTCTGCCTTAACTTGGAATGTAAATTTGTCTGAAACAATTGGAGAATTTTGTTTTCTTTGATTCCAGAACTTTAATGTCAATGAAATGGGATGGAGTTGATACCTGGTTGGATTATAACTTGTTCCTCCAGAATCTTGGTTAGGCCTCAAAATCAGTTTTTCAGATTTTTTTTCTTTCATATTGTTCTGATCCTTTTGAAATCTTCTCTCTTTGGTTTGGTAGGGTTTTTTTTTGGAGTATGTGTGTTTTACGTCTTCAAATCCCTCCCTCCCTCCATCTTTCCCTCCCTCCCTCCCTCCATCTATCCATCCCTATTTGTTCTATCTTAAAACAAGGATATTCAAACTTGGCAAATTTAAGACTTGTGGACTTCAACTCCCAGAATTCCTGAGCTAACATGATTGGAGGAAGAATTCTGGGAGTTGAAGTCCACAAGTCTTAAAGCTGTCAAGTTTGAAGACCCCTATCTTAAAACATCAGAACAACAACATTGAAGTAGAAGATATATAATATATCCAGAACATCTCTGTTTCTATCTCCATCTCCATCTCAACTTAAAAGTCATTCGAAGACTCACTCACCATGCACCCTAACTCCTGGAAGAATAGCCACTTCAGCAACTTCTAGAACATCACCAGCACCAGTATGCATATACCTCTGGGGGAGTACTGCTCCAAAGGACAGGTTCCATGCAGAGAAGACCCATCTCCAAAGCCTTAATGGCTGACATTATTTAATTGAGAGATCTGAAATGTACCCACTCTGCCAGATCTTACTGTACAGGCAGAAACTACTGGAGATAGGCAGGGGTGGGATTCAGTTTTTTTAACAACTGGTTCTGTGGGCGTGGCTTAATTAGTGGGTATGGCTTGGTGGTCATGTGACTGGGTGGGCATGGCCAATTCAACATCACTCATGTCAAGGAGCACTTCTCCTTGCCTGGCCTCTCATGACAATAGGGATGCTGCAACGGTCATAAGTGTGAAAAATGGTCATAAGTCATTTTTTTCAGTGCCATTGTAACTTTGAATGGTCACTAAATGAACTGTTGTAAGTCAAGGAATACCTCGTACAAAAAATACAAACAAGGTTCTTTGCTTGCAAAAACTGCCTAAATACCAATCATTAGATTAAAAATACTGCAAGTTCAAGAGTTACAAATCAGAGCAGGTGCCAGATCACCTTGAAGGAACGTGAAAATACTTAAAATCGCGTGATATCCAGTAGCCACTCTTACTCATTAAAAGTGAAATTCCTTTACAGAAGGTATTGAAGCTCTCCAGAAAAGAGCAAACCCAGGAAAAGCACTCCTTAGATTCCATTTGAACACTTAATAAACCAGCTGCGTCTCACTCACCTTGCAAAGATATCCTAGAGGAAATCACCAGACTTAAGGAACAGGTCATATTGGCCCCCATAATAGGCAGTCAAAAATTCAGTGCCAAGCTTGCATCCTGTCCTCTTGGAAGTATACTCCAAAAAGGACGAGTGCCAGAAGTTATTAAAGCAGTGAAGCAAACCCCTTCCCCCAAATAGAAAAAAGAAACCATGAGGCAGAAAACATTCAAACCACAATACAAAAAGAACTAAATCACAACAGTAGCTGTTTGCTTGTTGAAACTGAATAAGGGGAAATTATCCCATCGAAATTAACACAGGTTAAACCTTCCACCAAACACAGAATTAACCAGTTCACCAAAACCAGTTTTAGACCAAAACTCAGGAAAGAGTATGTAAACTCATACTCGTTTGAATGTCAATCCTTCTAGCTAGCCAAGAGCATTGCTGAATGTCACTCATGCTGCTTCCACTTGTCACTAAAAGCTTGCTTACATTATTCAATTATTTCTTCAAAGTGCGTGATCAGCTCAGGGAAGTATTTCCTCACAACAGCAGTGTAAAAATCTTAAAACAACCCTTCCCCTTTGAGAAAGTCAAGCCTCAGAAGCTCCGGAGACAGGAAGTCTAGGCTGTCTGCCAGGAATGTAATAAGGGTGAAAAAACAAACAAACGGAAATTGCTTCTAACTACTGGTTCTCCAAACTACTTAGAAAGTTAAGAAGGGCTTCTATAGAACTGGATAGAACCAGTAGAATCCCACCTCTGGAGATAGGTGTACCCTCAGATAGCCAAACTTTGCCTATGAAAGGCTTTACAGATAGTAAACACCCTGAATTGGAAGAGAAGCCAAATGAAAATCAGTGCAGCTCATGGACAGATGTGACCTAGGCATATTGTGTCATGCTCATTACTTCACATGCTGGGACTACTTGCAGATTCCAAGTAATTTTCTGGGACAATTCTGTATAAAGCACACTGTAGTAGTCCATATTTGAAGTGATTAGGGCATATTATTTTTAAGGATTTGACACTGAAGTGTACTCGCCGCCTCATATTTGTTACAGCTAGTCCTTCTGTAATCAAAGCTTTATGTGCATTTCATTTTCCTTATAGAATTCTTTCTGAAATATGAAAATCACTGAGCCATCATTTTAAAGGTTTTGTTAGAAAAGGAAATACAGGTGGCCTGGGAAGCTGTTGCTTTACCTCTGAAGATTCTTTGCTGTGAATGTGGACAACGTGCAACAATTAATAGGACGCACTACTTAATGGAATAGACATAATAGTTGTGAAGAGATGGGAGATGTCAGTGTCAGCCTTTTCCCTGAGTCTGCTGGGGCCAAACAAGGACATTGTCATTAGGAAACAATTACAGATGGAGCAGATTAAGAAGGAAATGGGCTCCCTGTGGACTCCTAGGCAGCCTCCTACTTAGCTTCAAGGAAATATCTCTGGTTCCTCTCCATTTTTCCTTTCATATATGAACTACTCATGCTGCTAATGCTCACAGCCAGGCAGTTCCTAACATCTCTTTATGGGCAGCAAATTGGGGGACTGTTTGCTTTTCTCTGTAAGAAAAAGGAAACCTGCTTGTATGGAATCTCAAGAAATACTAACCAACATCATTCTTCCTATTAACACTGCTGGCTTCAGTTCTTCTTTGTCAAGAACAAAGAATTTAATCGCCTTTTTTTCTTGTTAGGGAGGGCTGGATGGCATCTGCCCCTGAAAGGCATTTTTAAAAATATTGAGGACCATTGATTAATTTGGCCTGGTATGATATGAAGAGCAGCAGTGATTCTGTTTTGTTTTTCAGTGTTTGGCAAATGAGTCCCAGAGCCAAGCTAATCTTGCTGAACTGTTCTCTCATCATATCAGATTTGTTTTTGATCACCAATTAGTGGAAACTAAACTCATTCTGTTCCTAAAACTGTGGACTCTGCTACCACTTTCTCTTAGGCAGAACTGGAGGGAAGATAATTTTCTTGAAGAAGAGAGCAATTTCTAAAATCAAGTGACATTTTAAAAATTAGATTTAGAGTGTACAGCCGTGATAGCGAACCTATGGCATGCGTGACAGAAGTGGCATCAGAGCCATTTCTGCCAGCACGCGAGCCATCGCCCAGAACAGATTCATTGTGCATGTGTGTGTTCCTTCCGACAGCTAGCTGATTGTCGGGTATCTGCGGCGCATGCGCAGAGGTGCGTGGCGTGTGCAGGGGGGGGTCGCATGCACAGAGACATATGGTGCATGAGGGGGGTCATGTGTGCATGTGCAGGGGGCAGGGGATATCGCGTGTGTGTTGCATTATGGGTGTAGGCACACTCCTGCGTATACTTGCGGCACATGATGACAGAAAGGTTAGCCATCACTGGTGTACAGTATCTCCCCTTCATATTTTGCCCTGGAATCACACCAGGTGAGATGTGTAGGGTTGAGAGAGAGAGTGCCAAAGTCCTATAATGAGCATCTGTGAGTAAAGGTACAATAGAATCTATGTTTTCCCCCACCCCGATCCAGAAGTTTTACCATATCTCTCTGGAATCCATTTTATCTTCTGGCTGTATTTGTTGTGGCCTTAAGTTCAGAATTCTGAAAACTAGACAAATTTATTTCATGACACCTGTGATTGAAATTATTTAAAGGGTAAGGAAAATAACTGGTATATTAGCTAGCACCTTATATGCCATTTTTTTGCATTAAATTAGTAGAATTACAAACCATTAAATAAAATTTAATTTAATTTGGATTATACATCTTGACTATGTGACATTCATAAAAATATTTATCTCCAAAATGATTTTGGATCTGCATGCCATTCCTTTTTCGTATTTAGCCTGATTTTATATGTATTTCCATTTCTCAACTCCAGGTGGCGATGTTCCTTTGTTGTTGGATCCAAGATAGGCCAATAGATTTATTAGCTTAAAGGATTCTGACCCTTTTATAGTCAATTATAAACAAAACAAATTCTCTTCCATTGCAAAATATTTTGTTATATTAATCCCTTTTATTCAATTCCAGTATTGTTTCATTTCATTCAGATATAATAGATGGGAGGTTCAAAGATGTATGTAGCCTTGCTATGGAAATGCTATGAGAGTATTCAACAAAGGGTACAATTGGCCCACCAACTGTGTATCTCTTTGAAACTCTTCCTGGCCATTGTTGCCATGGATCAGGAGATCAGGAGGATCTCCAAATTGTGTATCAGTTCTAAATATAGAACTATCCCCCCATTCGGAACCAAAAAATTGAGACTTTCTGACATAAAAAAAAGCTTTTAATTTTATCTAGACTTATGTGATCCATTTGTAACTTTCTTAAATCAAAAACTTATTTAATATTTTGCTGTTATTTCATTTTTTAAATGTTTTTAAGCTTGCAATTAATATTTTCTTTTTCTTTCATCCAGAATTGAAGTTAAACTCACTTAGTAACTTAAGTTGTTGCCCTAATAGCTTTAAGATAGTTAATAGGCAATTTCTAAAAGTGATTACAAAGTGAGGTTTGCTAACTTAAAAAGCTCTATTGTGGTTGTGAGCAAAATGGTTAATCCTGTCTATTGGAGCTCAGACTTGCAGAATACTGCTGTCCTGTGGTCTCCTTACAAGAAACAGCTGTCTGGAGCACATGTGGATGATATCCTATACTCTCTTTAACTGAAGAGTTTCTGAAGAACTGGTCTATTCATTGGTTCTCTGATCTTTTGCCATAGTTGTCTGCTTTACTTTTACAGTTCACCACGTTTTCCTTGGAAGCCCACAATCCCTCTTTCATGAATGGTTTTGCCATCAATGGATTAAATCAGATGCCACCTTTTGTTGTGGTTAGCTGGCAACAGGTGTGGACGGCTGAGGAGAGCAAGGACTCAGATGAGGAACCAGGTCCATTAGGGAGTGGACTGCTGCCTTCAGAGATTGTGGGGGCTGGCAGCAGCGATGAGGAGGTTCCTGAGGAGCCTGTTGCCAAGTCACCTGTGTGTGCAGGATTGCTCGCAGGAAAGAGCAGCTACATAGTACAGGTGACTTGGGAGTAAGGCTGCAATAATAAGTCCCTCCTTCAAGAAAATAAAAGGCAGCTGTGCAGTGAATGTTCTTTGTAGGAAGCAAAGAGCATTTTGAAACTCAGCCTCGTGGACATTACAGTTGGTATTTTAAGACTTGTATCATAAACTATTTTTTTGAAGTTTTTTATTAGTTTTCCAATAAACATACACAACAAAACAAAACATCAAAACATAAAACTTCTTTTTGGAAGCGACTTAGTCCCGGGTTACATCTTTTTATACAGACATAAATTCAAAATTCATGCTCACTTTTTATCCCATTTCATATCTTATTTACCATTCTACACTTTCTATATAGCTTTCCCCTTTTTCACTCTCTAATTCTATTTTATTATTTATCTCCAATTTAAATCATTATGCATATTCTTTTTGTCTGTTCTATTTCAATTTTCTATTATCTTTTCTCATTAACACAAAATTTCTCCTATAATCACTGATTGAAGTATGACGCCTTTAAATTTTCCCCTAAATTTGACACTTAAATAACATATACTTTTCATTCTGATTCTGCTTAGTACATTCTAAAGCTACTTACTAATTATAAAATAAAAAAGAATAATAGTTTATAATATAATTAAACACAATAATCCATAGCAATTTTCTAACATTTTCTAACATTATTTTCAAATATAAATACAAACAATGACAATCTTATGTACTTTGCAGAATCTCTTTTTAATCTATTTTTACCACTATTCTCTGAATAGATCTTGTTCTTTACATCTTATTTTAAACCTTTGTAACTTCTCTTCCTTTTTCCCTTCCTTTCTTCTCCAATCCTGTCTTTTTATCCCCTTGTCTTTAATCTCACCTTCTTCTGTATTTTCTCTTTTTTTCTGTGCTTTCTGACATTGTTATCGATTTTTCACCTTATTTTTCCCTTTTTTGGTTGTTTTTTTTAAGTCTTAAATTCTCCATTCTCTTTCCCCTCTTCTTTTTTTCTTCCCCAGCAAAGTGTTTGTTCATTAAAGATGGTTTTCTCTCCCAATCTTCTTGTTCTTGTTTCTAGTAGGTTATCAATCGCCATTCTAAAAAATGGAAAACAGATCCACGAAAGCCTTCCTTCTTGATCCTGTCTTTTTAGCTTTTTTAAATTCAATTTTTCAGTTCATCAACAAGTAGTGCCATTGTAAAAAGTTTTTTTAGACACCAAATATTTTTAGTCTTCCAAATAATATTTTCCAAGACAATCAATACACACAGTCTGTTTCAATTTAGCACTTCTTCTTTTTATATTTTCTCTTCCTGGGGTTATAGTTCAGTTATAAAGCTTCAGTTAAAATAAACTTTTAGAAGTTTTGTCACAGTTTCTAATCTTATAAATTCAAGAGCCTCCTCCAAGAAATATCTTAATATGAATTCTTTTCCTCTCTCTTCTCACTTATAGCAAAAAAATTGTTGTTGTTGTTTTTTCAATGCTCAGAAATCTTAATTGTCCCTTGACTTCAATTTTCAATTTAATTACCTGCTGATGCCAAATGGGTTTTTCCGATTTCTCCATTTATTTGCTATCACCGTAAGGAAGGAGAGTGAGAAAAAACAAACTTTCCCTTTTTACTTCATTCGCCGCTTCTTCCGTATTCATCGGGAACGATGTATCTTTTAATAAAACTTAAAATTCCAGGGTATTAATATTACTTGTCATCCTGGTTAGCCAAAAACTTTCACTTTCTCAGCTTTCTCCTGCACTTTCTTATCCGTGAAAGCTTCTTTGTGCAGTCATTACTGACTGCGGTTCCCCTACTTTTGGGAAAAGGGAGTTTAGCCAGCTGAGGAGGGGGATTTGTTGATTCCCCCGGACCCCTGCTGAGTCTCCCCTATCTTCAGTTACCTCTACGGGGTAACTATAGCCCCCAAATCCAGTTGGATTGGGGGCACTCCAGCGGCGAGCGGAGCAGGAACCACACACGATCGCGGTTTCCTGCCGCCGCCGAAGTCTTGCAAACCGGAAGTCCTTTATAAACTATTTCTTATCTGTTGTTTTTTGGCAGTCTTGCAAAAACTTGGCAAGGCTCTTTCTTATCGGAGCTAATTAGAAGCAGCCTTTTATCTGTGAAGAAACAAGATTGATAGATTAAACATTAAAAAGTTTGCTGCTGCCTTTGTCGTGTGTGCTCTCTTGGAACCAGGTTTGGGTCAGAACACCTTTTGAGAGCCTTAACCTACAAGAATGGACATGGATTTAATAAATAGGTGGACAGATGATTGTTTTGAGAATCTTACCTACTTCCTCAGAAGTAAAACATTTCCTGGATAACACGACAAGATCATGCCCTTGGAGTATTTAATTGGACCTGCTCATCCAAGAGCAGATTTGAGCAATTTTGTCTATAAGAACGCATCTCTGCAAATAGATCTGTCAACTGGCTTATCTGCAGATTGGTAAAAGTAGAAAAATAACTGTATTTTGCCACTCTTATGACCATGATATAATCCCTAATATGAGCTTTTACACATCCTTGGTTGGATTTCACTTTTGATATCTTTGTTATTTCTCAAAGCCTATCCATTCCTATTTATACATGCCAGATCAGCTGTGTGAACCCTGTTACATACCAATTCTCCCTCAGAAATCCAGAGAACTCAAAGGGCTGAATCAACCGGAAGAGGCCACATAGGAAGACTCCTGCCCACAGTTCTCATCGTGCCTCCATTTTAGGGAAGACTAAAATCTCAAATGAACTCCGTATCAGATCCAGAAGGAAAAAAACCCAAGCTCTCTTTGAAACTCATCTAGGTCCATTAATTGCCTGGGGTAGAAAAATTGAATAGATTCCAATTCTCTCTGATTCGAAAAGTGATTAGCTTCAGGAGTTGGGGCCTCAATAAACTGCCTCATGTCCATATGTTTGCTAATCTAAGACAGAGAGCCTCTGAAAGCCAGTATAGCTTTCCAAATGACAACTGCCAACCAACCTCCCCTGCCTTGGGATTGAAGCTGGTATCAATCCCCAAAGCTAGGTGACACTCCTTCTAAGCCCCCCTCCCCCATTTTTGGCTGGTAGGTTGGCTGGGTCCATCCGTAATAAGGTCATGGATGAGGGGAGTCTTATTATACCCTAACCTGACATTTAAAAGCACCAGCTAGAGTGAACTTCTAGTACTTTCATCAGTACCTCTATGGTAGATGAGCAACTTTTACATGATTAGTAATTGCATCAAATGTTTTTGAGGGGACTGACGGCTGCAGTGGACAAGACAATAACACACATGTGTCAATGGGGGGGGGTTGTGTGTTGGAGGGAGTTGGTTTGGAAAAAGGATTTTTAAGAATTGGTATGACTTTTCAAAGTAATGTGCAAACGAAATTTTGCGTGGAGGCTGCATACAAAAAGGTAGGTTTGGAATCTGTGGTTCATTTCTGCCTATGGTACAGAACCTGTGGAAGGACTTATGTCACTGACCCACCATTTCTCCCTGCGATTCTGAGGTTACTTTTTCTGTGCTAAG
This sequence comes from Laticauda laticaudata, assembly GCA_004320025.1. NCBI lineage: Eukaryota > Metazoa > Chordata > Lepidosauria > Squamata > Elapidae > Laticauda > Laticauda laticaudata. The sequence continues at coordinate 1,402 of BHFT01000617.1, read as the reverse complement.
TAAAAAGATAATAAGGTTTATCATTCCAAAGCAGGAATAATTTCTGCATCATAGCTGCCATCTACAACAGTCTTTTTCACTTTCTTTGAACACTTTGCAGGATCCTCCTTGATGAAGTAGATCAATAATTATTAATAAGGGGGGGAATCAGAACAGTACACTGTTTTTAAAAAGATCCTCGGAAGATTTCTGAGGCCATAGGATGTCTGTTAGATTACAAACCAAATGCCTCAGCTCTTTTTAATGAGCCTGCATGCCGGACACTTATTAGAAAGCTGAAAATGAAGCGTCTAGTCTTGGGGGATCCAATATGACAAGGAGAGATGTATTATGACTGCAGGGATCTCCTTGGTATCCATTAAATCCTCTGAATATTGGTGGATGCAGTCCAGTGCTTTGTCTGTATTTGTGTGTGTGCGTGTGTGTGTGTGTGTTTGAGAGAGAGAGAGAGAGAGAGAAAGAGAGGGTAGGAGGAGAGAGATTGATTGTGAGCTACGAGTGTTAGTCAATATCACTAACATGAGGAATTAGAGAAAGTAATCTGAATTGCCTTCTACAATTTGCGTTCTGGTATTGACATTTTGTGTTGGCATTGCCCTCTGGAACAGTTGTTTTTGAATGGGAATGGTTTTCCTTTTGTGCTGCTGTTTTTCTTTAAGTGCCTACAATGTTCTCTGAAAATGTCAAACTTGCCCGTTAACCCCCAAAGGTTAGGCAGATATATTAAAAGGTGGTGTTAGGAAAGAAGCAGGTTACCAAGGCAACAAAACAGAAGGTAGTTGGGACTTGTATGTTTTGTAAGCGTGGATATGTGTGTGGATATGTAGCTGTAGAGATGGAAAGTAATACAAAAAGAAAAGGAAACTGAACAAACACTTCTGAAGAAGACGTAAAAACCATGGAAGAAGCCAAGACCAAGAGGCAAGAGCGAGAAAGAAGGGAAAAATACTCACCTGTCACTCATTTTCTAGAAGAAGTGACATTCTACCCCCCGCTTTTTTTTTTAAGCTCAATACACGCTTGGGGGAAGTGTCACATGTGGCAGAAACCATAAAGCTTATTTTGGATTTTGGGGAGCACTTTCTAAAATGGGAGTAGGATCACCATTTCCAATTGTAATATAATGTAATATATAATGATTGCAAGACTAACTTCAAAAGAGGACTTCAATCTTTCCTCTGCTTTTTCAGTGGCCAAAGCAACAAAGAAAGCATTAAATGTTCAAACCATATTTTCATTTATTGATTAATAAAGTTTCATATATGGTTATTCACCAATATTCCCCACAACAGTTTATCAGAACAGGAAAAATGTAACACATTAAGGCCCGGTCCCACTGGCTGGACGGACGCAAAACGTATGCATAAAAGACACAGCGGACAAGCAAAATTTCGGGGGTGGC
>BHFT01000616.1:0-11628 GCA_004320025.1 Laticauda laticaudata | reverse complement strand
ATTTGTTGTCTGTTTGACAGGAATGCTTCTATCCAGTTATGCAGGTGTCCAGAGATTCCGTAAGATTTTAGTTTTAGAAGTAGTTTGTCATGTACCACTGAATCAAAGGCTTTACAGAAGTCTTTGTAGATTGTGTCTGTTGCTTTGCCTTGAACGAGTTGTGTAGTCCAGATATTTTTGCATTGTAAGAGTTATAGATTACATGATAGTTTTTTCCTGAAACCAAATTGTTTATTAGAGAGTAGGTTGTTTCTTTCTAAGTAGAGGATGATGATGAGCCATGCTTGTGGGTCCAAGCTAGATCAAGCCTCTTGCACCATATTTCATGTTTAAGTAATGTACGCTTTAAGGGGATATGCATGCAAATAGATTGCATTGCTTCTGCAAATATTGTAAATCTGAATGACTCTTATGGAGCAATGGGGTCACATTATTTTGTTCTTCTTTTGGCTGTATCACTTATGGGGGAATAAAGATGTTTCTTATTTTTTTCACCATGTACATGTATACATCCAAACTAGACTGTGTGTTGTTTCTCTGTGTCATATAATATATGTGGGTGTATGCATATTTATTTATTTATTTGTTTGTTTATTTATTTATTTAGTCATGTTTATGTTGTGTACATTGGAGGTGGTGACCCTTTGAAAGCTGTATGCAACAAAATTTCATTGTAATTTTGTCGATTAGTGTACATTCAAAGTGACAATAATAAAATAAAATAAATAAATAAATAAAATAAAATAAAAGCAAGGACAAATAGGTTGAAAAACATCTCCTATGCAAGGGCAGTAACTCTATTGAATTCTACTGTATATTGCAATATTAATGCAATATCAGGGGTTTTCAATTCAATGTATAGAATGTGAAGAATATGTGTTTTTGTTTATTTTCATAGTGATAACTTTTGTCCACTGAAAAAAATGGTATTAATTTCATTGTGTGATGTGCAATGACAATAAAATAAACTAAATTAAACAAATTTACTCTCTCTCTCTCTCCTTCCCTCCCTCCCTCCCTCCCTCCCTCTCTCTTCAAGATAAGGTTTCTCAATGATGGCTCCTGTCCTGCAGAATATCTTGTTAAGACACAAAAAGTTGTCTCAATTTGCCACTGCTCTCAGTGAGATTTTAAAGACATTGTTGATTTCTGTGGCTTTTAACTAAAAATGGTCCACAGGATGTGGTTATGCTCAGTGCTTGAAATGAATTTGAATTTAATTTAATTTGCTTTTAAAAAAAAAATTCAAGGGCTTTTTTAGAAAAATTCTAAGGCTGATGTTAAAATATTTTTCATTTTATTTTTGTTTTGACCATATAAGTTGTAGGAAGGCTCAGAAGAGAGAAATAATTAAAAATATTAACTTAAAATAAAATATGCCAAAATCTCTTTGGGCATCTGAGGAATAGACCTTCCATAATTCCCTGAGGTCTTTTCTAGCTATTTAGAATATGTGAGAAGCACATTGTCAATATTCATGAACATTTATGACTTTGGGAAGAAAGTAAATTATACTATAAAGACTGCTAGATAGTTTTCAAAATAGTAGCCATTTCAATATTTTAAAATATTACAAAAACCAAAATAGTTCCCAAGGGATATTTTACATTCTCTGTTTAACTCCTAATTTGGTGATTGTGCGAGTACTGTCTACCTGTCAACATTTACATGAGAATTTAGTTTAAAATATCAATTCATGATAGCTAGATTAGCCTTGGAGATCAATTATTTTATGAAATCACCAAACCTTCAATCAAAATGAGACAATAAAAGTCATATAAAATGAGATTTTGAATAATTTGCATCATTTTAATATTTAAAATGTTATTGGCTTATCTTTTTTAAAAAGGATTTATATAAGGGTAAGAAATTATCTGACTCTAGGGATTTGAAAGACAATTTTAGCCATAGTGATCTGCGTATAAAATAATCCTTATGTGGTTTTAAACTTGTAAGAGTTGTGGGAGACATTAAAACTAACAAACTAAATAAGGTAACAAAATAAAAGTTGCGCCAAAAGAGCCATAAAAATTTATCAGGCTTGCTACTGCCGCATGCTTCCTAAAAACAGACCAAAAATATATATCAGAAGAAATTAAGTACATATGAGAAATAAAATAGCAACAGCTGAAATATAAAAATGAATATTTGCTCACTTGCTTATATGTGTTTATCATAGTCATTACATAAAATTGCCACTTACGAGCTAAATATTCTACTTCATGTGAAGCAATTTACCAAAATAGTGTTTTTCATTCAGTAGGTGGGCTATATGTATATTCATTTCATAAAAGTTCCCACTTAATGTGACTTCAATGAAATAATGCTTGGATTGACACTCATGGTTATTTAGTACAAAATCAAACAGAACAAGTCATCAGTTTTATGAAATGGAAAGTCATTTGCCCATTTTAGAGAAGCAGCTTTAGACAAGCAGCTTGTTCAGTTTCTTGCTTTTGAATGCAATTAACCATTCCATTGAAAGGGTACAATGTAAACAGGGCCATAAAAGACATCTGATTTATATTACTCAAGTGAGCAATTGTTATTTTGTCATACATTCTTCCTTGCTAATATAAATGAAATAAAGGTATCATACAGAAAGGAAAGAAACTGTAAATAGGAATATTGAATAAATTCTCCATGGATTTGGTCTATGGAGGAATGGGAAATGCCAAAGTTCACCCTGTTGTGTGTGCATACAGATGCATATATGAAGAACATGTATTGCAAAAAGAGTCTTCTACACAGTGCTGCTTCTACTTCACCAAATCCTCTAAACCCGATTCATCTACAGCACTTATGTCATCTTCTGCATTCTGACTAACAGAAGAGCACAACAAACAAACAAAACATCATTATTATTTTATCCCATGTTCTGGAACATCAAAATCATTTCGGCATCCTCACACCATGCAAAAAAGGAAAGGAAAAAAAAATTCTTTCCCCACCATGTCTTTTGCAGCCAGTTGTCATTTTATGTGTGATCACCACATTTCTGCTGCACTGGATGAGCAAAGAAGAAAGGAGATATGTTTTAAACTGGTTAGTTGGAGAGATCTGGAAGTTGAAGATGTTCTAGGCCATGGGTGTCAAACTCGCCATGTCCCACTGCTGTCACATGACATATCGTAACGGTTTTTCCCTTCGTGGAGCTAAGTGGGTGTGGCCTACATGTGATGCATCTGGTCTGCAGACCGCCAGTTTGACACTCCTGTCAGGTAGTGTTTACAGATAAGAATCAGGAACAGGATGCTCTGGGTGGAGCAGCAAGAGAGAGACATATCTGGAAGATTTTTTTTTTAAATCCCTTTAACCAGCACAAAATGGAAAGAGGATAAATTGCTGGCAACTGCTCTTTCACACAATTTAGGGAACAGTTGTTAGAGAAAAATAAAACAAAGCAAGACCAAGCAGTGGCCAAACACTTCACAGGTGGCTGATCCCCTGCAGAAGAGAAACTGACAGAACTCTTGCCAATTTCATCCCAACTCTCTTTGCTAGGGATCCTGTGAATACAGAAACATTTGCAAGGGACTGCAAAGAATCCAAGCAGTCCCGATTAATCCATCTTGTTTTCAAAAGTAGAATCAGGAGGTAATCAGTAGGGGTCATGTGGATTCATCTAATCCTATGCCCAAACTAACAAATCCTGAATGGTTGTTGTGATGTGGGAACTGTCAAGTTATCTTATCTCTTTCAGGACCTATTAATCATCTTTGAGTGAAATCATAAATGCGTTCAACACTATCAATAGTATTAAATATTAAATTCAGCATTTTTGTGCTAGGACTATGCAGTGCTTGGGCTTTGAAGGCAAAAAAAAAAGAGCTTTAAAAGTGAGGGACACTCATATAGCACTGGTCATTTCTTAAAGTAATTAAATCGTATGAACTTCAGCATAATCCTTGGATGAGACATGTTTGGCTTAGATTACATGTGTCAAACTCACGTCACATTGCCATCATGTGACGTATTGCAACAATTTTTCCCTTTGTGGAGCTGGGATGGGTGTGGCCTATGCATGATGCATCTGGCCCATCGGCAGCCAGTTTGACCCCAGTTTGGCTTAGACTATGGCAGATTGGTCCTCAGTGTGCACCTTTCTACTTTTAAATCCAAAGACTTATTTGATACCACTCTGCCTCTTATGTCCTTATATTCACCAACAGTCCAAAATGGAAATACTGAGGAGGAAAAAATTCAAATCAGAACTTGAAAACCAGCTTGTTATGAAGTGTTATTTAAAACTCTCCCATCACAAATGTGTTTTAATTCTAGTGCTTTCCCCTGAGCCCCTTATAGAAATAGATATGAAAGCAGAGATTAAAATGAGATCATTTTGCAGAAAGATCCTACTTGCTGCTTTGTTATCTGATGAATCATGGATAAATCTGCTGCAATACTCTAGGTGGCATCTTGTTAAGAATAATCAGACCAAGAAAAGCTCTTGCAATGATTATAATATCTGCCTTGCTGTCAGTATGTAATACAATTCAAAAACAGTATGGAACATGTTCAAGAACACCCCAAAGGTGTTTTTTCAAAAGGCAACTGGACTTTCCGATTAAAAGAATGCAAATGAATAGCTGTCTGCAAGAAGTATAAATCCTACTATTCCCACCACCCGATCAGAGCTGAAGAAACTTCTTGGATGAGAAGCGAAATGACTTCTAAGAAAAACCAGAAAGTCCAGTTGTCTCTTAAAAAGCCCCTTTTAGACAACCATGACCTGGATGACTGAGAATCTCCATAGACAAGTTCAAGAGCAGTGCTGTACAGAGAATGTGAATGACTAGCCTAGGTAAGGAAAAGAAACAGTGAGTTGCTTGCACTCAAGATGTGTTTATTACATACATGAAAGGACACTTCCAGACAATGCCCTGAATATATAATTATGTGTACTTATTTAAGGTTCATTGTAATATGCATTGCATCTGCTTGGAAGAAAGTTTTCCAAGGAATAGAGAAACAATGCCAGATGAGCAGGAATTGTATCAATATATTCTAGCTCCGCTTCTCTAGTCCCAAAGCAGATGCTACAGATAAGGCCAAATTGTGATGTTTAATTTGATACTTGAAGTCTTTATATATGCCATGTGTTTCTATATTTTTTTGGGAATGTACATACAAATAAAATTCACAGATAATCATACATAGAGCTAAAATACCTAGGATGTGTGTGTATCAAATGCAACATTCAGCTCAGACTCTGATTAGATGATTTGGAGAAAGTCCTGTTTCAAATCCAACCAATTTAGCTCCTGCCTGCTTTAATTTGGGGATAATTCCCAAGTGATATTCAGAAAACCAAAGCTTGCCCCCTCTCATCAGAAATTCCTGGAAATCAGTCAATCTGTCTGCAGCAGGGCTGTATAAAGCATTCCACAGAGGTATTTTGCAATATGGGGGAACCTTTTTTCAAATTGTTACAGCAGATGCTTCTCATGCAAAGCTTAAGCATGTGCTTCAAAAGTTGAGCATGATTGTGTCCCCCCCCCCCAATGTGCATAACACAGCCATACCACTCTGCTCTACAGTTTCAAGGAAATACTGTAGTTTTAGGAATGTTTCTGTTAAGTTCCTGTAAGATTTACATATATATGACCAAAAAAAAAAAAAAAAGACCTGGATATTTCATTTTTGGGGGGCTTTTTTCTTTGGAATGATGCACTTCACATTCCAGAGAAAATTATATGCAAAAAGTGTCTTTTTTGCTTTGGAGTAGGAAAAATATTCCCTAATCTGAATTTTTGCTGCTGGCAATTCAAATGAAAACACCATATGTTTTAGAGCTAACTTTCAAAAGATGTCTTCCAAATACTTTCCTCCCACCAGAGCTTACGATGAATGTTCCTCACTCCTCCCATCCTCTCCTTATAATTGTATGGATTATGGTGTTCACATTGTTTGTGAACACCAGAGACACAAATGAGTGCAAGAAATATTGAAACTTCACATCTAGAGGAAAGCTCAGGGCATGATCTTAAGTAGGAAACTAGTTGATTCGCTAAGTGAAGATAATGTTATGAATTTAAAATGTTCCCAACAGAACATTATGATTACACAGTGTAAAACAGTAAAATTTGCAGACAGCCACAGATAACAGGGTGAGTCAAAACAGTGAAGCATATAACCTATATACATGAGAAACAGAAGAGAGAAGACAAAACATTTAAAAAGCACATAAACTTTAAAAAATGAGCTGAAATTGGGTGGGATGGCAAAGAAGAATTGGGAAAAGGAATACAATTGAGTTTAAACAAATCCAAAGATGATTAACAATAAAGAGCAGCAATAAATAAAACTTATGGGTACATGATTTTGGTGTAAATGAATGATTTTGGAAAGAAGAGGGGACATAAATGTAGGCTAATAGATTGGTATAAAGACAAGGAAATAAATTAATTTTGATAATTACTAAAATCAAGAAGAATAAGATAAAATTTCTTTGTCTCCAAATATTCCTGTATAAGTCTGAACAAAAAGGGAGAATATAACATTTGGCATTCCATTTGGGTAAGGTTTCTAGTTTGGGACTGCAAAAATCTAGATAACGCTTAGAAGGCAGCAATAGAAGTATATTAATTCTGATTTAAGTTTGGGAAGATCCTCTTTTTTTATTGTGATGATTTTGAAGAGAATCCATCACAATCTTGATGATATCACAAATCTCTCCAAAATGAACAGGAAGTGAATCAGAATTTAATTGAATTAAGCACACATCCTTACAATGAACTCTCGTGGATGCAATTGCTCATGTTGTATTATACTGACATATTATTAATATTGATGCATATATGGAGATTCAAGGAGTTAACTGCAGTAGCCACAAGTCAAGTGTTTCTCTTCTCATCCCTTTTTAAGGGATATTCCATATCAGGACTTTGTGCTGGTTCACAATTGGCATTGGACCACTCTGATCAGATGACATTGACTCATTTTAGAGTTTTGCTGGCATTTGGGGAAATATGCATCCTCGGCCAGATGATTTTCTCTTGTACAAGACAGGTGCTTGCTCCTAACTCTATTGGCTCCTGGGCCTAAGTGGGTCATTTTATTTTGAGATAACTGCTCATAAAACAAAACAGAATAAATATGGAATGGTTCTTCACAGCTGACTATTACATTATTGAATAGAAGGAAGAAACAGACAGAATTTTTGGTAACAGATCTGCTTTCTTAGCCTGGACTGGAACACTTATGAAAAGCATTGCAAGAATCTGCCAACAATCAAATGAACCCATAGCAAGTCTAGTCATATTTTAAAGTGGAATTTCTTCATCCTATTTACATTTACATTAGTTATGGCTTATTTCCCCCAACTGCCTTTCAACTTACATAGCAGCATGCAACCATTTGTGTGTGTGTGTGTGTGTGTGTGTATGTGTATATGTGTGTGTGTATGTGCAGAGGTGGGATTCAATTTTTTTAACAACCAGTTATGTGGGTGTGGCTTAATTGGTAGGTGTGGCTTGGTGGTCATGTGACTGGGTGGACAAGGCTTGGTGGTCATGTTATTGGCTTGGCATGGCCAACTCAACATCACTCACATTGAGGCACGCATCTCCTCGCCTGGCCTCTCGTGACTGTGGGGATGCTGCAATAATCGTGTGAAAAATGGTCCTAAGTCACTTTTTTCAGTGCCATTATAACTTTGAATGGTCACTCCACACAAACAAAGTACCAGCAAAGGAGGGGAAAAACAACCCCAGAGTAGTTCCTGAGACAGGAAGTCTAGTCCTGCCAAGAATGTAATAAGGGTTAATGGAGAGGCAGTTTCTGTAAGCAACACCAGAATGTTTCCTTCCTTCCTTACAGGATTAGGCCAGTAATTTCTTCTAACAACCAGTTCTCTGAACTGCTTAGAATGTTAACAACCAGTTCTACCGAATAGGTGAGAACTGGTAGAATCCCACCCTTGTATATGTGTATATACACATACATACAGTAGAACTTCTGGTCACGACCATAATTCATTCCATAACTTTGGTTGCAAACTGATTTGGTCATGACTGGAACCTAATTTTGGAAATTTGGCCCTTACAAAAAAAAAAATGGTGTGGAAGGGGAAATTGGTTAGAAAAATTGTTCATGATCAGAAGTGTTTGTGACCAGGGGTTCTACTGTATATGTATATACCACCTTCTTCTTCTTCTTCTTCTTCTTCTTCTTCTTCTTCTTCTTCTTCTTCTTCTTCTTCTTCTTCTTCTTCTTCTTCTTCTTCTTCTCTTCCTCCTCTTCCTCCTCTTCCTCCTCCTCCTCCTCCTCCATCACCACCACCACCATCATTTTAGCCATTCAGTCTATCCATAGTAGGAGACAGGTCTCTTCTATATGTTTCCAACCAATATGATCCTGAGCTTCCTTTTGCCAATTGGGCCTGCAATACTTGATGCCATTGATCTATCTTGCTTTAGGTCTCTTTTGCAGATTCTTTTTATCAGTAGGAACTCTCTCTCTCTCTCTCTCTCTCTTAATAAATAAAAATAAATAAATTGAAATAAAATAAAATAGAATAAAATCTGGCTGTGATCTACCATCATGCTTCATTACACCTTCTGGACAAATAATCAAATAATTTGGATGTTTTCTTTCTCTATGTAAATACCTTCTTTGTACAGCTTCTCATTGGAGTAACATAGGTAACAGAATGGAATTATTTTGCAAAGTATTATTTTTTTCTTGTCTTATTGGGAAGAGGTGGTTTTTGCTTTTCCAGAATCCAGTATATCAGAACAGGAATGGTGGCACTAGTTGAATAAGGGGTTTCATGCCTTGTTACTGATTTGCTGAAGGAAGTACTGATTGATCACTCTATTCTCAGCATATTCCCAGTCTTCTGAAGCCAGCAATAGAGATGATGAAGAAAAATCAGTTTTGAATTATTTTAAAGGGATCGTGAAGTGCAGATCACAATGGCAGGGAATCCTATCATTAGGATTTATTATTTGCTTACACAGATATGTACACAAAAGGCAGACTGTGAGCAAAGTCTGGTAATCTAAGACTTTGAACTACCACTGAAAAAAGATTTGGCTCCTCAAATTTTTAGTCTGAATGAATGAAACAATATTTTTTATGCATACCATACAGATTAGACCTACTGTAGCTAGAGATGTTTCAGTACCACATGTTTGTGAAGAATTTCTTTTGATTGAACAGAATGAATAATATGATGTTGACCAAAAGGATAAGAGATCCAGAGCAGTTGAGTCAATGGAAAATCAGAATTATCTGCATTATTCTCAAGCTTATCCTTTCTATCATGACCAGTTTTGTTATTATGTTACTACACTTATAAACAATCCAACTTCTTTTTAAGCCCTTCTAATTCCTGTCTAACCCCATATCAGGAAAAGATCAGTAGTTCCTTTTAAGAATAATGTACAGGCAGCCCTCAACTTTCAACCATTGGTATAGCTGTTGTGGTCGGCCGGCGGCCTGTGGAGGTGGCAACAGAGTCAGACAGTGGGGAGGAACATGGGCCAGTTCTGGAGTCTGGGGAGGGCTTGGAGGAGGGATCTGTGTCCATCACAGAGATGGAGCCAGGGCCATCTTACAGTTATGTGTGGAGTTCAGAGCCTCCAGAATCTGATATCATTTCGGCAGAGGAACAGGGGGAGCTGGTTCCCAGTGCATGCTTGTGCAGAGCTGCCAGAAGGCAAGAACAGTTAAGACAAAAGAGGTGACTTGGGAGTAAGGCTTGGAGATGATTGGCCTCTCCCATAAGATATAAAGGAGGAGCAAAGAGACATGAGCCTTTGCAGGAAGCAACTTTGTTCATTCTGGTTGATTTAAACTCTGAAGCTCCATGTTGACTTTGTGCTCTGTTTGGCCTTGTACAGCTAACTGGCAATTTAATGATTGGCAGCATTTCAAGGGAGATAAAGGTGGGTGCTTATCAGCCTTTTCCTGAAAGACTGTGGCAGACTTCTGTTGGACTATTCATAAACTGCTTGGGACTCATTACAGGCTGTGAATGCATATAATTCATAGCCATTGAAATAAAACAAAAGGTTTTTGGGAATAGCATGTGATCATTATTGTCTCAGGAAGCCTTGGTCAGAAATGGAAGTTACAAAGGCAATGACAAAGGTGACCTAGCCCCAGTCTTCACACTTACATCCATCGCGGCATCCCCATGGTCACATGATTAAAATTCAGGCGCTTGGCAGCAGTCATGTATTAATAATGGTCACTGTGTCCTGGGATGATGTGATTGCCATCTGATACCTTTCCAACAAGGCTTTCAACAAACAAAGTCATTAAATTTGGCACGATTCACTAAACAACTGCTTTACTTAGCAATGGAAAGTCTGATCCCAATTGTGGTCATAAGTTGAAGACTATCTGAATTTTGTAACAAGGCATGGGCTTGTTCAGATGCACAGAATGGTTTAACCGAGGTAAGATTTAAATACACTAGGATGTGGCTGGGGAGGGAGAGTCAGCAGGGGTTGTGCAGATAAAGGTTCCATGAGAGAGATTGGATATCTTATCCATTAACAATTATGTGGCTGTGGCCCAGTATTAGGCCTTTGGAACTGGACCATGGAAGTGGCGGATGAGCAAGCGCATGCACGCGCCTCCCCACTTGCGTGAGCAGCAAATAAGCTCTTATGTAAATAGAGTTGCACACACCCTTCCTGTCACTCACACAGAACTATCCCCTCCCCCCCGCCCAGTCAGTCCACATAGGTGGAAAGGTTGGGAGACTGAGTTATGTTTTAAAAATCTGGTTTTTTTTAGGTTTCAGGATTTCTCAGAAAACACAGTTTTAAAAAAAATGTTTTTAAAACTGTATTTTCAGAGAAATCCTGAAAGCTAATGATGATATAAGCTCAACCATCTCTGTCTCCCTTTTTCAAAGAGTAAGTTAAATTGTGCTGGCATAGTTTTTTTTTTTTTGTTTCAGAACTGCTATTTCGAGATATGGCATGGGAAGGTTCNATAGTTTTTTTTTTTTTGTTTCAGAACTGCTATTTCGAGATATGGCATGGGAAGGTTCGAACACTATTGTTTTTTCCTTGCTTTGAACCCTGAAAATAAGTTTGTGTCTATTAGTTCTTTTTTGCAACTTCTTCCCTGTTTGTCCTGCATAGATCATCCTACATAGCATAGGAGGGAGGTTGCTTGCAGATGATGACATGCAACATATGACAGGAAGTGAATGTGAAAGTACCTCTAATCAGTGTTTCTCAACCTTGGCAAGTTAAAATATGTGGACTTCCAGAATTTCCTAGCTAGCATTCTGGGAGTTGAAGTCCACACTTCTTAAAGTTACTAAGGTTGAGAAACTCTTCTAGATACTTGTATATAAGGTTTTGTTACATTACCTGCTGGTGCTGTGGAAAATAAAACACTTTTTTTAATATCCCTTTAGAACACTACTACTACTATGTCTTCTCTTAAACTTCTATTCCTAAATATGCCCAATTCTTTAAATCATTCCCCACCCCACCCCCCAGGATTTAGCCACCTGGTCTCTCACCACTATTGTTGCTTTTTTCTGTATGAATCTAGCAAACCAGGGATCAGATCTGTTCCATCCGGAAAAGATGCGTGGTAGACCAGGTTCCAACAAATAACTCTTTATTAGTTAACAGCAAACAGTAACGGAACATT
>BHFT01000613.1:0-81935 GCA_004320025.1 Laticauda laticaudata | reverse complement strand
ATGGCAAGTGTTTCTCTCCATTTTACATCCTCTTTCCATCCGTTGGTGCTGTGTGACATGGGCTTTAGATCAGAGGTAATATATTCATGACTTGCCCATCCACCTATCTTTAAATCATTTTTTTCCAATTTTAAAAGCTCTTTACCCCATCCCCAAGAGGCACACATGTGGCTGCATGAGAAATTGACTATACAAGCATGGGCAAAGTTATTTCTAAAGGCTCAAGAAAACACCTGTCAGACAAAAATAGATGCTGACAACATGTTCAGCAAGAGGTGTGAATTTTAAATAACTTTTAAGCATATAACTATTTTAGGAAAATCTGGGTGTTGTGGAAGCCAAACTTTTTTTTTCTTATGGGCCTTGTGTTGTGTAAGTGTATAAATATCAACAAAACTTGATTTGAACCAAAAATGTGTCCTTTTTTTCCTGGAATCCAAAGGTCTTATGGATGAAATGCACAAATCTCAGCTGGTCTCATGTTTTTCAGGGATGTGAGAATATTCTTTGTAAGTTTTCATAAACTTTGGTAGAGCTTTATGGCGAGCATTCATAAAGTACCCTCATGAATTTTATCCATCTTTCCCACAGTGAGACCTTTTGTTTAATGGGTACCGTTGAAGTGGTTACAATCACAAAACTGGCATTCATACAGGAGCAGTTGCATGAGCTCCTTTTGAACATTCTGAACTGGCATTTGTAGGTACACTCACACACACACATCTTTCTTTATTCCAGTGTCTCTAATTTTACAATAATTTAACCCAGCAGAAAATGCTGCAAATAGCAATAGCACTTAAGACTTGTATACTGCTTCGCAGTGCTTTACAACCCCCTGTAAGGGGTTGACAGAGTCAGCATATTGCCCCCAATTTGGGTCCTCATTTTACCCACCTCGGAAGGATGGAAGGCTGTCAACCTTGAGCCTGGTGAGATTTAAACTGCCAAATTTCAGGCTGCCGACTGGCAGCAGAAGTAGCCTAATCAGTCATTAGAAGCGTTCTCATCACTGAGCCATCACAGCAAAATTGATAATATAGCAAGATTATTATAATTTTCAGTTTCCACTTGGAACACTGTCATGCTTATAGCTTTGGTCCAGTGCAAACTCTGGCTTTTGGTATCATTATTTTGGGAAGTGAACCTACTCATATGAATTTCGTACTTGAAATATCAAGGAATCAGTTTGCAATCCTTAAGAGCCCTAAATTTATTCCCATTTCCTTTTGTTGAAAGATAAGAGCATGGATCTGGAAGTTTGGGGAAGGTATAGCATTATGCAGTTGAGAGACTAATGGATTTTATAGCCTATAATGATTATTTTAGAATTGGTTATGTCAATGACGATCATGATATGTTATGACGAGTGAAAATATAGAATGGAAAAGTACTAATTTGCCATGGTGATCTGAATTCAAACATCAGAAAGAATGCCTATTGGAATTAGATATGTCTTCCAAATATCGATGAATTACAAATCCCAAGCTAGTTATGCTAACTTGGACTACTGGGAGCTATGGTTTAGTAATAAATGTTTTCTATGATATTGTGTTATACGTTATATTACATTGATAACCATCCCTTTAACATTTCAAATAGGATTTGCATAATGAAATCTGTACTGCAGAGAATGTTTTATGTAACCAGCTCTTAGCTAAAATAGCAGTCAGCAGATTTCATATTATTATTATTATCTATTTTTTTATTTATTTATTATTTTTATTCTTTTATATATTATTCTTGGTTGTTGTTGTTGTTGTTGTTGTTGTTGTTGTTGTTGTTGTTGTTGTTGTGTTGTTGCTACCCTTCAGAAAGATCTTGACTATGTATCAGAATGGTCAAACAAATGGAAATTCAAATCTCAAGAAATTAAATGCTCTGTCTTACATATTGGCAAAAAAATATCAAAAATAAAATACAAGCTGAACAGTCAAGACCTTGTTGATTGATCCAAACTCTGTAAAGGACCTTGGAATACATCATCTCTAATGATCTAAGTGCTAGAACCCACTGTAACTACATAGCCAAAAAAGGCATTAAGGTTGTTTACCTAATCCTACGTAGCTTTTTCTCTGGGTCACACTATTAACTACAGCACCAAAAACATTTGCTGGACCTATACTCAAAGACAGCTCATCAGTCTGAACCCATATCATGTATCTGAATATTAACACAGATTGAAGAAGTTCAAAGAAATATGTTCCACCAGGAAGAGTTCTCTGCTCCTACTCATTGCAGAATACCTTTATGCCACAGACTTGAACTCTAGACTAGAAACTCTAGACCTAGAAAACTATGCACCTTCGGTCAATCTAAGGAGAAGTATGTAAATCATCATTGCAGTGCCCTACCTGTCAATGAATACTTCAGTTTCAGTCATAACATTACAAGAGCACACATAGTTACAACTCAAGCTTAACCACACCAAACTTGATTGCAGGAAAATATGACTTCAACAAGAAGAGTGGTCGTGTTGGAATACTCTACCTGACTCTGTGGTTCTTCCCCAAACCCCAAAATCTGTCTAATATTGACCTCACCCCTTTCCTAAGAGGTCTGTAGGGGGTGTGCATAAGCGCACCAATGTGCTTACCGTCCCTGTCCTATTGTTTCTTTTAATTTTCTTATATGTACCCATTTCATGTATTCATAACTATGCATTTACTTACACCTATTATCTTGTAAGCAATTGACAAATCAAAATAAATACATAAATAAATATAAATCAGGACTTTTCAAACTCTTTCAAGAGATCTTTCATCTCAAGTCATGAATATCACTTTCAATACAATCTGAGATTCTGCATCAGAAATCCAGAATCAACCATGAGTGTGACAGAATAATAGTAAGCTGGTTGAACATGACCAACCGCAGATGACTAGACTGTGTGTTCCTGCAGCAAACAGCCTAGGCTCTGTTCTGTTAAAAAATAGTAGATTTTCTCATAAGGAGGGTCTTATTTGTAAGTACCTGGTTACCTCATCCCCAAGCTCATCTTCTGATATTGAAAATGGTTAGAAAGATCTAATCTCTGTTATTTAAACAGATCATAAAATGCAGTTATTAGAGTGATTAGCTCCTATTCTTACTCTGAACTCTAAAAAGTCATATCTATCTTCTTCTTCTTGTGCCATATTCATCATTGGACTCTGGCGATCATGTTGCTGATCCTGTTTTTATCAACAGCCGCACGAAAAGATGCTGTTGAGTTTTGTCCAAACCAGTCCCTTAGATTTTGAAGCCCTGATGTTCTTCTTCTGCCCTGACCTCGTTTGCCTTCAATCTTTCCCTGGAAGATTAAGTGAAGTGTGCCATATTTTTCCACATCACCATGTCCAAAATATTATAACTTTTGCTTTTTTATTGTTTTGATGATTTCCCTTAGTTTTCCCAGGCAGCTTATAATATCTCTCACACTACTTATTACTTATTTAAAATCTTTTTTCCCTCTCAAAATATGGCTGGGGACAGCCCTGATTGGCTAGTAATTGAACCATCACATTTGCATCTCATTCTTGTCCATTTCTAGAACAGCTTTGTAAGCTGATGATTATTAATTTTCCACTAAGAAAGAAAGGGAACAAAATACATTAAGGTTGTCATCCTTTATCCAATTTCCAAGGACTAAATCAAGTAAATGCAGAAAAACTTTTATGCAAAAATGAATAGTTGAGTCAGTAGATTAGATCTCTGAGCACAACTGAGTAAAATTACGCTGGGTGTTAAAGCATACTCCTTTATAACTTAAGAATTTTAAATATTTTTTAATAAAGTGACGGTACAATTTCTTTGTAACTATGTTGCCCAGATGCAACTTTTGGACATGAAGTGAAGTCAAGTTTTTCATGGAAAGAAGAGGGAGGAACGAAGGGAGAGAATCTAAGTGCCTGCATATTTGCAAAACTGGTTATACTGGGGAAAGTTGAATTGGTAGCAAATATAGCCACATGAAGAAGGTGTTATTACTATTAATAACTTAGGGGCTCTTTGATTTGTTTTTTTGACCCTGGATTCCATGGGCTCCAGATGTTGAGTATGAAAAATTATTACTGTCATGTAAGTCAGACAGGGAGATAAAAGAGTCAAGCTGGGAACATGCTAGTGTTAGATTTAATAAAGTTCAGGGATACAGCCTGGTCTTCATACATCATCGGACATGTTAATGAAAAGATTGTCAAACATACATTTTAATAGCTTACAATTTCAAACTTCGACTAAACTTTAGTGGCTGTTTGACTTTGACACTGATTAAGGGAATAAGTAATGGCATCTTAATTTAGAGCTACATGATTAATAACTTCATTAACCTACCCTGTCATTAAAATTAATGAAGATGCATTATCCCTGGCCTTCTCATACAAATATCCCTTCGTTCTCTTTCATGATGCTACTGGAACCTGTTGTGATTTCTCTAAATGCTGGCTTGCTTACGTTGGCTGACCTTTCTCACTTCCAGCTAATATTCATGGCTACAGAGTGATTTAATGCAGTTCAAAGACACACTCAGCTGTTGCTTCCCTTCTTTCGGGAAAACAGGAAATGGGTGTCATTGTGTTTCATTATTAATTTAACTGAGTGAAATAGATGGGGTTGTGGGCAGGCCTGGGCAAAGCAGAGCTCATTTTATCTTGCATCAATTTTGCATCTTGATTTCAGAAATCTGTTTCTTTCACTGGACTGCAATAACTACAAGAATTGACTTTCTGTAAGAGATATCTTTAAGCATGCAATATTTGCTACCAGTTGAAATTTCCCTTGTATACCGAGAAATAAATATACCCTCTTAATAAATGTGTTTGATATATTATCATCCATTTATTTTTGTAGATAGCTTTAATGACCCTTTCTAAGCAGGGTCAGATGTGCATATGTGGATATTAATATGGCACATTAATGCCCCAAATTATTAATGGCCCGTTATTCTTAACTACAGGTGAATGCCTTATTAAATGATGTAGAAGAAAGGGTTTTTAAAATTATTTTGCCAGGTGCACTGAATGGCTTCTATTAGATGCCAATCGATCAGTTTGTTCCAGAGAAGAGCGACAAACAGGTGATGAAGGGTATGGAGGCAAAACTGTATGATGAACAGTTGAGGGAGCTCAGTATGTATAGCCTATCAAAGAGAAGCATTGCTCAAACATGATAACTTTCTTTCAGTACTTGAGGGACTGTCATAGAGAAGAAGGGACTGACTTATTATCCAAAGCACCAGAGGGCAAGACAAGAAGCTTGTTAAAAAGAAGCAGAAGTAGTGAGGAGAAATTTTCTGACAGTGAGAATAATTAATCAGTGTAATTGCTTTCTTCCCTGAGTTACGGCTGCTCCATCACTGGAAATTCTCAAAAATAGAATAGAATCATTTGAGCAGGATGATATAAGTTTACGTGCCTTGAACTAGAAGACTTCCAAGGTCCTTCCAGCCAGGGGTGGGCTTCAAAAATTTTAGCAACAGGTTCTCTGCCTGGTTGCTGGGTGATGTGGCTGTAGTGGGTATGGCCTAGTCGGCTTCCTGCACCATGTTGGGGGGGGAATGTTTTTGTGATACGCTTAGGGATCAGGGGCTTCTCCTGTAAGCCAGAAATGGGCCCATTTACAGCCTTCCTGAAATTCCAGGAGGCCCGATTTTTGCCCTCCACCAAGCCTTGCACATGCTCTGGCACTTACAACATCCAAAAATGGGCCACTTGGGGGACTCTGGGAGGGGCTGAGCATGGAGCGAGGTGGGTTGGATCCAGGCAGGAGTAAGGATTTGAGGTTCTACCAAACTGCAAGCAGTTTTTGGTCTGGGCGCTCGCATGCTGGACGTGCCACGAGCTAGCTGGTTTCGGGCTTAAACCACCCCATAAAGGTGGTGAAGAGGGGGAGACTGCCATTGGGATCGAGGAGAGCCCGCATCTTCATCCTCCCAGCTTGGCATTACTCCGCTTTTCCCGAAGGTGGGTTGCAAGAGGTGGTCAGAAATGGCCAACCTCAAGAAGAACTCGACCAGAAAAGAATGTGCAGGAGGAAGATTAAGAGTGAAAGTCTGGCTGACGGATTAAATTGAAAAAGCAACACTAAGTATCCTGGATTTAAACTAAAAAAAAAAGTAACATCATTCCCAAAGAAGATTCGAGAGCAGCGCGAGGAAGGTGAAGGAAAGGTTTGGCCTTTCTTTTTCTTCTCTGAAATTTAGTTTTTTATAAAAAGGAAGGAGAGAAAAAGAAATAAAAGGGCAGGAACTGGAAAAAGGGAAGGAGACTGGCCTGGAATTAAAAAGTAAATGCCAGGATCTGCGAAAACAAGGGAGGAAGCTGCTGGAATGAACTAGGATGTAAAACTTTTACAAAGTAACTTTTAAAAGATACATTTTAACTGAAACTTGGTAACTAAATTGTAGAACGCCCAGGAAGAGAAAGCAAAAAAAAGAAGCAAAGGAACAGCTTGCGTGTATTTGGATTATTTTGGTTGATCATTGGACCTCTTGGCTATTGGTATTTGAAATGACTAAAATTACTTGGGTGGTTGTTTAAAAATTTATATAATGGCACTACTTCTGAATGAATTGAAAATGGAACTTAAAAAGTGACAAAAGAGATGCACAAGAACTTGAAGAGGCTTCCTTTCGGCTTCGTTTTCCAATTCTTAGAAAATGGAGATTTGGAACTAATTGAGAAACAACAAGAAACGTCTGCAAAAACAGAAAGACTGGGACAAGAGAAGCCCATCATTTAATGAACAAGTAATTCTATGTGGGGAAAAAGGAAAGGGGGGGAAAGAGAAATGGAGAATTTAAGAACTTAAAAAACAACCAAAGAAAAGAAAATAGTTCAAAAAATAAATATAATAATTGGAAAGCAAACAGAAGAGGTGAATATCAGAAAGAGAGAAAGAAGAGGTAGAGAGAACAGGGGGTAAAAGGGGGAGAGAGAAGAAGAGAGGGAAGAATGAAAAGGAAAAGAAGTTATAAAGACGAGAAACAAGATATAGAGAAACTGGGACTATTTAAGAATAATGGGTGAAATTTAACTGGAAAAGGGATTCTGTAAAGGTACATAAGATTGTATTGGTTTATATTAGTATTAAGAAATTAATTCTAGAAAAATTGGAAACAATGTATGATTAAAATGAGGGATAAAAATAGCTATTTGTTAATCTTGTGAAATCTTTGTTAATAAAATAAAATGAAATAAAACGAGAGATTGAATTAAGGAAGGGAGGGAATTTTTTAAAATGAAGTGAAATGTTTTATAAAATATAAGTAGTGAAGAGGGGGGGGAAGTTAATTATGGAAAAGCTTATAACTGTTCCCATAGAAGTTGATATTTAATTGAAAGTAATGTAAAGAAGTTAAGATTTTAATGAAATAATAATATTGATAGAATTGATTTGGAATGGAATATGTTTGTTTTAACTACATTAATATTTTTTTAATCATTTTTTTTTCTTTTTAAGAATATAGTGTGTATAATGAAATGTACCAAGCCAGAAATCCGAACTGAAAGTTATGAATGTTAAACTTTAGGTATATATTGAAGCTTAAATAAGAGTTAAATAGATTAAAATTAAATATAAAAGGTGTCCATTACTCAAGCAACAAACAGGAGAAACTTTGTTTAATGAAGAAAAAGATAATACGAAATTGAACAGGACAGAAAAAAGTATAAATAAGTAGGATTTGTATGAGATGAGACAATTAAAAGAAAAATTAATGAAAATTAAAAGAGGGAGAAGCTATGTAGAACATGTAAAACAGTAAGAAGAGTATGGAATTTGAAACATGAAAATGAGCATGAAATTGAATTTGTGTCTGTATGAAGGAAAGGGATCACGCTACTTTCAAAAAAGATGTTTTATTTGTATTTTTTTGTGAAAACTCAAATAAAATTTACAGAAACATAAATAAACAAATAAGGAATGAAGTTAAGGGAGAACTGAAATTTTGCCTTGTGAACAGATGCCACTGACTTCTAAACAACACAGGAGTGGGATTCTACCAGTTCGCACCTATTCGCTAGAACCGGTTGTTAACATTTTAAGCAGTTCGGAGAACCAGTTGTTCGAAGAAATTATTGTCCTGTAAAGAAGGCAAGAAAGAAACATTCTGGTGTTGCTTACAGAAACTGCCTCTCCATTAACCCTTATTACATTCTTGGCAGGACTAGACTTCCTGTCTCAGGAGCCTCTATGGAGTTTTCTTTCCCTTTTTTGCTGCTACNTTACAATGGCACTGAAAAAAGTGACTTATGACCATTTTTCACACTTACGACTGTTGCAGCATCCCACAGTCATGAGAAGCCAGGCGAGGAGATGCGTGCCTCGATATGAGTGAGTTGGCCACGCCCAGCCAATATGACCACCAAGCCATACCCACCAACTAAGCCACGCCCACAGAACTAGTTGTTAAAAAAATTGAATCCCACCCCTGGAGCAGGGGGGCATTTTTCAGAGGCTATAGGACTTAGACAGGGAAAGCTGGAAGTAGTATAGCACATTTTGGTGCCTTAGTGTACACAGAAAGGCTGAACATATTGATATTCAAATACAGTGTTTGTCAAACTTGGCAACTTTAAGATATGTGAATTTCAGTTCCCAAAATTCCCCATCCAGGGGAAATTAAATTCTAGCAGCTTATTTTTACGCTTCTCCATACTTTTTGCTTCTTTCATAAACTACTTTTCTATCAGAATTTGTACTTTTTATTTTATAATAATGTGGTATTACAAATTATTTTCTGTAAACTAATTTTCATGTCCAATGTATATTTTTAGAGTGTTTAATATTGGAGTTTAAAAAATGTACTCCAGGTTCTATTTATTTTTTTCTACTGAATTTCTATTGAAATTTTCTTTTGAAATTTTCTTTTGCAGTTCTTAAATGTTTTTTAGCATTTGATGGTTTGTTTCACTATTACTTTTGCATTTCTGTATTCTGTTCATTGTTTGTAATCTTGCTGTAAAATATAATAAAAGGGTGGAAAAGAAAACCACATTTGATGTCTTAATACTTCTTCATTTTTCCATCATTGGTAAACATCTTACCAAGATATAAACTCTAGGTTTTTGTTATCTGTGAATAATTTCCCATTCTTCATTCTGTTTTCATGTCACATAGAATTTGGATACATTAATTTTTTTTAATCCATGTTCCTTGTTGTGCATCATACAAGCTATTAGAAATCATTTTACTGATCCAGCAACATGGCAACGTCTACAGGGAGAAACATACATCTATTCATGTCTTATAAAATGCAGTTGTGTCTTATCCCTTAGCTGAAGGTCTTATCCTCCATAACCATACCATCTTTAGCTGCAGGATGGATCTCACATCTCCTGGTTTCCACTGAGGTACCCCCAACTGATTTGCAAAGCACCATTACAGCATTACCTTACACACTTTTCTGTAAAAGTGCTTGCCTTTTATAAAACACCTGAATAGTGATCTTTCAAAAGGCTGATAGACCTAGCTTTTGAAAAACTGTTGCCAGGTAATTTAATCCAAACTTATGTTCTTTTATCAAAAACTAGGTTTATTTTCAGTTTTTGTTCTTTTGCTGCTTTTCACGACAAAACATGTTGTGTGATGCACTTCCTTTTTTATCTCTTGGATGGGGATGAGGCAAAGGGCAATGCCACTTATCTACCCCAAGCCAACTGCAAAGTTAGTGGTTGGTGGCTGGTGGCTGGTGGCTAGTGGTTGGCAAGAAATGAGAGGAAAAACTTTCAGTGTCCTATGTCAGCTCTCTTTTACTTTACCCTACTTTCTTCCTCTGGATCAGTGATCTTTGGACAGTGGATCTTTCATGCACAGATTTATTATGGCAAGTTTTCTGTTTACATTCATCAACTTCACTCAGTGGTGGTATTCAATTTTTTTTACTACTGGTTCTGTGGGTGTGGTTTGGTGGGTGTGGCTTGGTGGGCATGACAGGGGAAAGATATTGCAAAATCCCCATTTCCACCCCACCCCGCTAACCTGCTTTCCAGCTCTGTTCTCCTCTGCAAGGCAACAAAAGAAGACCCAGCCAATCTGCTGGGACTGAGGGGAAGCAGAGAATAGATGGGGGAGGGGCCAATCAGAGGGGGTATTTACTGGTCCTCCAAACTCCAAATTCAAAATTTCTGTTACTGATTCTCCAGAACTGGTCAGAACCTGCTGAATACCACCTCTGACTTCACTCCATAAAATCAGACTGCCTTCATTTAGATAAGGGATGTCAAACTCAAGGCCTGTGGGCCATATCTGGGCCATGGGGTGCTTAGATCTGGCCCACAAATCTAAGATCTAGAAACAACGAAGGACCGACCCATGGTGCTTTTGCCGGCAAACACGGAAGCTTGGGAGGGCTGCATGCGGCTTCCCCAAGCTCCATTTTCACTGGCAGAGGACCACGCCCACCCCATCCCAGTGACACCCACCTGGCCCCTCAAGGTCAAACACAACTTTGATGCAGCCCTCAATGAAATCAAGTTTGACACTCTTGATTTAAATAAATTACATCTTTTCCCTTCCTCTTTATATTTTTCAAACACCTTTCCTTCTTTTATTTCCTTCATTATTTCATGCTGCTTACCTTTTACTCCTTTGGCATCCCAAGTTGATTTTTTTTTCATGGGCTGCAGTTGTTGCCAGATTAGCTTTTTAAACAATGATCTCCACTACCCATCATGGATTTGGTCAATCAAGATTTAACACAACACTTGTAAGACTATTGTCTGTGCTCTATCATCTAAGAATTATATCAAATGTACTGAGACAGGTGCAGTATAACACATAATATCATCTAATAAAATACCATGTAGCTGTATCAGTATAGGAGAGTTGGATGGGAACTTGGAAATCTTTTAGTCCAACCCCATGCTCAATCAGGAGATCTTATACTATTCTGGACAAATGGATATATAATCTCTTCTTAAAAACTTGAAGTGATGGAGCACCCACAATACAGAATAACAGAGTTGGAAGGGACCATGGAGGTCTTCTAGTCCAACCCCCCGCTCAAGCAGGAAACCCTATATCATTTCAGACAAATGGTTGTTCAGTCTCTTCTTAAAACCCTCCAGTGTTGCAGCACCTACAATTTCTGGAGGCAAGTTGTTCCACTGATTAATTATCCTAAGTGTCAGGAAATTTCTTCTTAATTGTAGGTTGGTTCTCTCCTTCTTTAGTTTCTATCCAATACTTCACCCCAAATCCTTCTTTTCAATAAACTAGACAAGTCCAATTCCTGCAACCATTCTCCATGTTTTTAGCCTTCAGTTCCCTAATCATCTTCACTCTTTCTAGAATCTCAACAGCTTTTTTATATCGGGGAGACGAAAGCTGGATGCAGTATTCCAAGAGTGGTCTTTCAACTTCTGAAGGCAACCTCTTCCACCGATTAATTCTTCTCATGTACAGGAAAGTTCTCCTTAATTCTAGGTTGGATCTCTTTTTGATAAGCTTCCACCCATAGCTTCTTGTCCTGTCCTCAAATAATAGGTTGACTCTCCCCTCTCTGTAGCAGCCCCTCATATATTGGAAGACTGATATCATGTCACCCCAAGTCCTCTTCATTAGACTAGACCTACTTAATTCCTAGAACCATTCATTGTATGTTATAAAGCTGCTTAGTTATCAAGTAGAATTGAATTCTCAAGCTTTTCACCAGGAGAGGTCTCCATAATCCCAACATTAGAAAATATTTGTATATAAAATGTGCTCCTGCCCTTTTAAAGAAATACTATTTGAGGCAGCATTGTACAGACTATCCAAGGCATTGATTCATTTCCTTGGTTTGTTCTTCTTTGTTAAAAATGGGCATGCTCATTATTCAGTACCCGAAACAGCTTATAAATGGGCCTTAAATAATGCTGTCAATCCAACAATATTTTCCTTGTTGGCTTGCTCTTCTCCAGAATGTTAACTGTCTGACTATAATAGTTTGAAAAGATGCATAGGGCTGTCATTTCAAAATCTGAAGAATTCAAACACACATAAGCAGATTAAAAATGAATGAATATATCCACATCTACGTCCAATGCCCATTAGGAATTTCACAAATTGCAGAGATCTAGTTTAATGTTCACTGTGCATAATGCTAGAAAATCAGCATAATTTCACTTGAAAAAGTGAAAATAAGATTAAGTGCCTGCTACCCAACTGGATCAATCGCTTTCATTTGTAGAAGCTCCTTGGCAATGCAAAGCACTGCAGCTTTTATTTTATCTTCCCATTCGTGGGAATATTAAATTCATCAAACAACCCTGGAGCATTTCATCACAGATATCAACAAATGAAGTCACTTTTGGTTATGCATTTTCTTTCTTATAATTCACAGAATAAAATATGGTAGCACCATGGGACATGTTAATGAATTGGCTGTCAGGTAGAATCAAATCCTTACTCATGCTTTTTTTAGTGGGGACAACTGGAAGGGAGAAATAATGAACAGAACCAATGTGGTTCAGGAACAGTAGATTAGCCACAACGGCTACTGAATGCATGGGGAGTGATTATGTTCAATGATTTAATTTAATAGTAAAGTTAAATAAAAGGTAGAGTTTGTCTTGGTTGCACTCAGTTGTTTGAATGCACTCCTTCCATAACTTTTGACCCTAAAAATGTTGTGTATCACCAATCTTCCCTTGGAGGAAATGAATTTACTGTGCTCCCACCAATGTCTCCCGTGGACAAATCCTCACTGGAAGAAGGGAAGATATGGAGAAAGAGTCAAAAGAGAACTTCAGGTTTACAATTTCTAGATCAGGATGAATCAGGTCAAACAGATGAATTGGTTCATTCTCCTTTTCTGCTGCCTTCATGGAGACCAGGTACTTGAAAGCATGGGCTATGTAAGTTTAGTACTTGTAAAAGCACACTTCATCACTTAGTCTGGATAAAGACAGTTTTAGTGTCTGTTGAAAGATGGATAGTTGTTTTCAATCTAGAGAAAGGATGGTTATTGATCCTCAAATGGATCAGGCAGTGATTACCTTGCTGAAAGTTCAATTCACTGAATGCTCTGAAGTGTTCAAAAGTATAATCTGAAGGAAGAATGCTGAAGAGGAAGAGGACTGCTGCAGGACCTAATCTATACATTGCTGAGGATCTTCAATGGTGTTGAACATGATGGAAAGAAGTCAAGGTTTTGCTTGCTTGGAAATCACTAGATGGAGAAAACAGAAAAGCAGAGTCATATTTTAAGTTTATACCATAATCCACAAACATACATTTTAGATTAACATGTTAAAAGATTAACATTCAGAAACAAAATTATTTCCCTCATACTTTTGAAACATTCTGAAGAGAACATGGAAAATCTTCATAGAGGTATGCAGAGCAATGACATTCTTATAAACTGTTCTCACAAAGTTTAAATTGAGGTGGGGAGAAATACCTGTGTTGGAAGAAAAATCTGGGAGAAAGAGGGAAATAAAATGGAGGCTGGCTGCAAGTCAGCAGCATGCTTCTGGGGTAGCTCACAAAATGGGTTTTGAATAGATGAGCTTTTACACATTCTTTGGGGCTTTGTTATTGAGATGCATGTTCCTGTCTAAGAATGTGTCCTTTAATATCTTAACAGCAGTTGCCAGATTCCTATGGGGTCATGTAGGGGTCATGGCTGCCTCTACAGGTCAAAGGGGAAATGCAAATCCTAGGTTTTTGTCTGAGCTAATCTTGTCAACTCTGGCTTGCCTAATTGTATTGCTTATTTGGAGTCTCTTTGCTTATGAATAGATTACCCCAGTCCTTCTGAATGGAGTCCATTCCAAAAGACCAGCCTCTTCAAGTTTCTGCTTGAGGCTGTTTTCCTATGGCAGGAAGATGAAGGCTGTTTTCTAACGTCATGCCTCTTACTAAAATCATAAGATGGAAAAGTCACTGGTGACCCCACATTAGTCAAGCAGACAGGTGGTAGTGACTTGTCAGCTCTTCCAGACAAACCAGACAGGAAATAGGACAAGATGAACTAATTGTACTTTATTGTAAGGCTACCTTAACATAATCTTGAAAGTTTGACAAGGACACTACTTTTAATTGCTTGATCCATTAAATCCTTCCTAAGTTTCATTCTTTGATTGTTCATCCATTAGGGGTTCTGCTCTCTCTTGACTAGTTATCTCCTAGCTTCTCTTCCTCTTGTTCCTCCTATGTCAAACCCGTGGCCTGCAGGCCAAATCAGTGGTCAGATATAATTTTTTTTCTACCGGTTCTATGGGCCTGGCTTGATGGGCATGACCAGGGAAGGATACTGTAAAATCTCCAGTCAGAGGTGGTATTTGCCAGTTCTCTGAACTACTCAAAATTTCTGCTACCGGTTCTCCAGAACTCGTCAGAACCTGCTAAATACCATCTATAGGCCAGATGCATCATGCACTGGCCACACTCACACCCAATTTAGTGAAGGGGAAAAAAGTCATGATATGTCACATGATGATGCCATGATGACGCAAGTTCAACACCCCTGCCCTAGGTCATCCATGCATTACATTACAAAACTGCAAAGGAACAAAGATTTAGGCTTGGCATAAATCATGGACCTTACCTTTAGGGGGAAAACCCTGAAACTGGCCTCACCAAAATTCTAACTTCCAATTTGTATTCTTCAGGGAAACTGCTTTATTTCCCACAAAAGCTTCAAGTTCTTCACTGAATATCAACATAAACAGTGTACCTAGTGTACCAAAAAAATCAAATAGTGCAGGTGTTCCAGTTCAGAAGATTTCTTTTTGTCAACTTTTCAATCTATCATTGAAGGACATACATTACTCATGTAGCCAAAGCATAAAAATAAGACAATTTATAACATGTGGTCAAGACATAAGCTTTGTCCTTACATACTTAGGGTTTCCGGACATATGACAAAATATGTCCTCCTTTTTGTCCTTCTATCCTACATCAAACAGGCACAATTTTAAAATCAAATATTGTTCAGTTCTTTGAGTATCTTTTTTGGGGGGGATGACGTGCGTGTGTGTGTGAACTACTTTTTCACCACAGTAATCATTCAAACTTTCTCATATTGTGATCTTGAAAATTGTCTGCACGTTTCTTCTCCTCATCCATCAACCCTTGACAGCTAAAATTTATGTTATTTCTTGATTCCAGCAATTGACTTCAATCCAGCCGCTTCAGCTCTATGATCACTGTAATCTGTAGATCATGTGACTTGTCATAGGACTCATACATTGCTATGGTGAAATTTGAAAAGCTCATTGATGTTGTCCATGGTTCTTACATTATTGTTAGCAATTTATGAAAGTAAGAAAGGCGGGATAAAAATCTAACAAACAAATAAATAAATAAATGCTCTTCCTTCCCAGCCAGTTTGCCATAGCAATACTCTGTGATGCTGAAGGGTGTTGAAACCGCAAACCAGAAGTTTGCTTCCTTTGGGCCTGAATCAGCTGCTATTAAAAACCTCCCATCCAATTGAAATGTGGTTTAATTATGTATCTTTTGAGGAAAGGAACATTGGTCCAAATTTTCAAGCTAGGCTGTAGATGTTATGATTCTCTCATAAAAGTGAGAGAAAGGTGAAGTGAAGGAAAGGTCTGCGTAAAAAGGCACACTCAAAATCCCTGCACAGAGCTTCATGAAATGTCCTTTGTGCGATTTTGAAACAATTAACTTCAGCTCGTAATTGTAATTGTTAGTGATCAAAGCCCATATCTTTAAAAAAAATATGAGAGGCTGAACTGTATCCAGTTTCACAAATTAGCTTGAAACAGCACCACTTATATTAATTGGAGGCATGCCACTAAGTCCTTGTACGTTACAGAGAGACTGCTATTTACTATCTAAAAGTAGAAATGAACATTCAGTAAATGAATATTTTCTCTTGTACTATCAATTACAGGCAGCATCAGCAAGGAAAGAGAGGCTTCTGGGCATCTGTTCTTTCTCAACTGGCCCTTGCTGTGGCAGACTGCTTTTTCTAAGTTAAATGACAATTCATTAACCACTCATGCATTGATCTGACAAGTTAACATATGTACCTGGAATTGTTACTGCGGTCCTCTTAGATTTGCACTGTAGCTCACATTCCACATACTGTATTTCCGGGGATTTTTGAGCTGAGGGCTGTTCCTGGTCTGCAAAGAAAAAAGCCATTAACCTTGTTTCATTGCATCTGCTATTCTTGCCACAAATAGATATTATTGATTCACCTAGGTGAGCTCATGTCCAATACACATGAGATGTATTCCTTTTAGTCAAAAGTCTTTCCTGTAGTCAAGGGTTAGGGCAGGAAAGGGTTGTATAAACCAAAGGATATTTTATATCACTCTTATTGCAAGGGAATGGCAATTATATTATAGGGGTTAAATCATGTCCCCCCCTGGTGTCCATTATATATCTTCCCGTCCATCGAGACTTGGGTGAAATTGAGACCCATTCTTTAGTCAGTCTCTGTGATGAACCAGAGTGTCTCAAAAATATAACAAAAACCAAAACGTAATTAAAAGTCATTTAATGCCTTCAACTTGGCTTCACTGTTTAATTGTTCACAGTGGAGGAGTAAACTATTTTCAAAATAACATTTCAATAATAACATTTCAAAGATAAGAATACACAGGTTCACATTCAGTAGAGCGATAATGAAGCAAAAATCAGAAACAACCACATGAATAAAGTTCCTCAACAGATCCAAGGATAGATAATTGCCAACTTTTAGGAAATAACCAGGACCAGTCCATTGGAAGAACGCCACACCAAGATTAACCCTTCCTTTAAAAATAAAACAGTAATTTGTCTCCGCGTCTGTTAGTATTTCAGGGTCCACTTTCAGGAGATCTCACACTTGCCACCCATAAAGAGGTCATGGCCCTCAACGCCTCCCAGTAGACCACATTTTACCCTAATCCTTCTCCTCCCTGCATGCCCTAGAATTGATAGGGATAGGCCGGAGGTCCTCCTCTGATGCCAGGCAGCCTACTGCCTTTCCCCAGCCTCCTCCATCACCTCTTGGAATCACACTTCACTCCCTGTTGGCATGTTCCTCCCCTTCCTCAGGAGTCAAGACTCCACCAGGGGACACAAGAAAATTCACACAAAGAAACTAGGAACAGTTTTGATCTTTCCTCACATTTGCTAGTAGAAGAAGAATTACTGGCACCTCGCAGCAATTCCAGCAATAACAAAATGTTCTTTTTATTAAACCCAAATCCTGGCACTTCATTATATTTCTTTCAGAAAATGCTCTATCTCTATCTCACTCTTCTCTTCTCTATTCTCTATCTCTACTCTATCTCATCTCTATCTCTATCTCTATCTCTATCTTCTATCTCTATCTATCTACTCTATCTATCTATCTATCATCTATCTATCATATCTATGTGGTGCGATGTTCAGCTTCCCTCGGGTATTAGTCCCACAGGTCATTGTAGTCTGTTAAAGTCTGTGTAGGCAACGCTTCAGCAGAAATCTCATCTGCCATCATCAGGCTTCTGTATCTAGATTTTGGTATGTGGGTCGGGTCTCACAGCCATTGTTTTAATTTGAGGCTAGCCTATCCTGATTGGTTGGGAGTTTGGTCTCGTTTTTTATTGACTTGGAGTTTGTTTGATGGTGTTTCTGGTTCTTCTGTCTCTTTTGTGCTTTTGCTGGCAACACTCTGCTTTCCTGTGTTGGAGGCTTTCAGCTGCAGCTTGGCTTCATGTGAGAAGGACAGCTTGTTATCATTAGGAAGCCAGTTTCATCTGTGTGCTTGGTGGGGGGGTGTTGAGCTGGAGCATCAGAGGGCAGTCTGTTTAGTGCCCAGGGTTTTGTCTTTTTTTGTGTAGAGATCTTCTATTTGAGAGTGCAGGCTTTCAAATGATTGACCCCCAGTTGCTGGATCATCTCTCTATTCATGCTTTCAGGTCTTTTTTCAATATCTATGGCTTCCCTGATGATTCTGCTGGCTGGGGTTTTCTATAGGTGGCAGGGTTTTGTGCCATTGAAGTTTATGTTCGTGACCTGTGGTTTTCATGTGTTGGCTTAGTGAGGAGGTGTGTTCCAGCTTTTTTACGCATTTTGTCTGTTTATCGCAGGTGGGTACTTATTCTTCTATGTGTCGGTCCAAGTATGTGGCTGGGCATGACATGCGACAGGGAACTGCGTTATGCCTTGGTTTTTCGCAGGTCAATTTTGTCTTGGGGTTTCTAAGGATGGCTGCTATTTTTCTGTCTGCTTGAGGCAGTCTTGATTGATGCCTGTTATAGTATCTTACTGAGTTTTATCTTAGAACCTCTTTATGTAGGCAGACAGCTGTTCCATAGGTCTGTTGTCTTCTAGGTCTCTGTCTATGTTCTTTGGTGTGTTTTTGTGGATCAGCTGGTGATTCTTGTTTTTTGGAAGCCATTGGCGTCAATACTAGTCAGGGTGCATAGTTCAGTCTTTATATGTGTCTTGTCTTGCAGGCGTTTGGTTCTTCGGGTAATGTAGTGTTTTAGCACCGGAAATTTATCTGTGGGGTGGGGTGGGATTGGGCGTGAGGTAGCGGTTTGGTGTGTGTGTTTTCTTCTTGTGTTATACGGTGTGTTCCAGTGTGCATCTGTTTCTTTTGTAGAATTGCATCACAGCACGCAGCTACCAAACATATCCTTGAAAAGAACAGAGATGGCTTGTATTCAGGGAACGAAATTCACAGTAAAAGATTCCAATTGGATCAGTTAAACAAAGATTTCGCTCGCCACGCTACCTGGACTTGAGCGCAAATCCCCCTCTACTTTGGGATAGATAAAACAACTTACACTTGGGAAGCTGAAACTGAAACCACTTCCAAAAATGAAAAACTCTTAAAAAACAAAAAAATGTTAGATACTGTTGACCAAAAAACCCCCAACAACTTCACAAAACCTGAAACAATTCAGTATATAACATTTCCACCAGAAGAACTCACCAAAAACAGAAAACAGATGTCCTAACCAAAGGAGTTCAATCTATGCCATCAGCACCCCAAAAATCCCACAAGAATCCAATCATATTGCGAGTAAACCAGCCTAACCAAATTAATATACAGATGAAGCTGAACAGAATAAGACCCCAGGTTACTTCGACATCTTATGCACGAACACGAAACCACCGAAAAAATAATGTGCAAAAAATCATGAATGCAAGCACTACAAACCCTGAAAAACTGATTGAACAGCATATAATACTCCAGCAGACAAGGGATGCCACAGTAGTCATGGATAAGAAAAGACTACGAAAACAAAATTGACAGACCATACTCCAAGACTCCCATACAAACCTATAAACACAGACCCAACCACAATCTGGAAAAATTAACAAGAAGAAACATTCATAAACAGGCCACAGAAGCAAGAAATCCAACAGACGATCCATCCCCAAGAGAAAAATTCTATCTAGATGCCCCAAATATATGGCCTCCCAAAAATACAAAAGAAGGCATACCTCTCAGACCATACGTCAGCTCTAAAGGAGTACCATTACAAACACCTAGCTAAAACACTTAGCAAAAACAAATACAACCCCATGCTGAAACCGCATGCTTAATATGTACAAAACTCATACCACTTGCTTAGAAATGATGAAAGATCTACCATGTTGGAACAAGAATATCCTGCTGTAAGTTTCGACTGTGGTCTTCACTCTCACCAAGTCGCCAGATAAAAGAAACTCTTAAAATCATCCAAAAAAGAAATACCAACACAGCTAAACGATCTTCATGGAACTAACAGTAACACTGCCTAACCAACACATATTTCATTACAAAGACAAAAGATTCACAAGCAAATCTTGAAGCAGCCCCTATGGCATCACCACTTGTCACTGTCGATCACAAAACCTGTTCATGGAAGATTCGAATTCCAGAGCCCTTGGCCAATGCCACCCACAACCCCAGAACTATGGACTAAGATACATCATGACACACATTTCTGATTTGGCCCCCAGGAAAAGAAAACCTAACACAATTCCTAAACACACCTAAATAGCACACACCCCCCCAAAATCAAGATCCACCATGAAAACGAAAGTAAACAAACACTACCATTCCTAGATCACTTAATCTACAAAAGAACAGAATTCACCACTGGGACAACACCATATACCAAAAGAAAACACACACAACCCGCTACCTCAACGCCCAATCCCACCACCACCCAGCACAGATAACATTCCGTGGCGAAAGCACTAATTACCAGAACCAAACGCCTGGCAGACAAGACACCATATAAAGACTGAACATCGCACCCTGACCTAAGTATTGACAGACCAATGACTTCCACAAAAACAAATCACCAGCTTGATCCACAAAAACACACCAAGACATAACAGAACCTAGACAAATCAAACAGACCTATGGAACAGTGTTCCGCCCTACCATAAGACGCTACTAAAGATAAAATCAGTAAGTACTACACCAGGCATCACATCAAGACTGCCTTGAAAACAGACAAAAAATAGCAAGCCATCCTTAAAAACCCCAAAGACAAAATTCGACCTGGAAAACCAAGGCATTATACGCAGTTCCCTGTCGCATCATGCCCAGCCCATACATTGGACCACCAATAGAAGAACTAAATACTCGCCTGGGTATGAACATCAAATGCAGTAAAAAAGCTGGAACACACCTCCTCACTAAGTCTAACACATGAAAAACCCACATTTTTTGTCACAACATCAACTTCAATGGCACCAAACCAACCACTATAGAAAACCCCAGCCACAGATACTCATCAGAGAAGCCATAGAGCATAAAAAAAGATCTAAAGCATGAATAGAGAGATGATTCAGCACACTGTTCAATCATTTTGAAGCCTGGCACTCTCAATAGAAAGATCTCCACACCAAAAGCAAGACAAACACCTGGGCACAAACAGACTCCCTCTGCATGCCTCCAGCTCAACACCCCCCCCACCAAGCACCCAGATGAAACCTGCTTCCTAATAGATAACAGCCGATCCTTTCACATAGAAGCCAAGCTGCATGAAAGCCTCCAACACAGGACAGAGTGTTCCACCAATCAAAGCCCACAAAGAGACAGAAGAAACCAGAAAACACCAATCAAACAAACTCAAGTCAATAAACAGCAGTCAAGACTCCCAACTCAATCAGGATTAGCACCTCACAATTTAAAACCAATGGCTGTGAGACCCTTGACCCACATTACAAACTTAAACAGAAGCCTGATGACTGGAGATGAGATTTCTTGCTGAAACGTTCCCTAACAACTTATAAAAGCACTACAATGACGTGGATAATACCTGCAGGAAGATGAAACAGCACACACACACACACACACACACACACACACACACACACACACACACACACATTTATATATGAAGGTATGAATGATCCTATGGATCTAAGGAGAAGCAGTCGCTTGATTTGTCACATATGACATTATATGCTATCTCTAATCATCTGTTTCCTCCTTTTCTTCTTCCAGAAAATTTCATTCAATGCACAGTAGATATCTAAGTTGAGATGGAGAGTCAGTGAGTAAGTGCAGTAAGTACAGTAAATACAGTAAGAACAGTACTCAAAATAAAGATAAGGTGGCTGGGTAAACTGACAGTGTTACAGCAAATGAAACATGGTCATCTACTAAATTATATTTTTTAATCTTTATTCTGTGTTGCATTGCAGAGTTTTAAACTTATTCTGATATTTCTTATAGCCAAATACAACTTGTGGAAAAGAACAAGGTTTATCATTCAATTGCTATTCACAATTGAAAGTTGAAAGATTAGTTCTGTGAATAAATGTATTCCACTGTTTTGTGTCAGAATTGGAAAATACAAGTAATCCTAGACTTACAACCATTCATTTAGCAACTGTTCAAGTTACAGCAGCACTGGAAGGAAGTGACTTATAATTGGTTTTCCCACTCCCCATAATCATGTGATCAAAATTCAAATGCTTAGCAACTGGCATGTATTTTTGACAATTGTACATCCCAGGATCATGTGATTACCCTTTGTAATCTTCCCAGTCAGCCTCTGATGGTACTTGTTTACTATTGACAAATAAAGTCAATGGGGAAAGCCAGATTTCTTTAGATAACAAAAACTAATCTACTATCTACTATTTGACATTTCTAAAAGAAACACTATCCAGTCCAGATAACATTCATCATCACCAGAAATGAAAACTCATTATTTAACCATTATCAGATAAATAAAGGGGTGTGTATGTGTGTATACATATATAGATAAGAGATAGATAGATATCTTCCAACTATCCTTAAATCCCATAAATAAAATTCTGACCCTTGTTTTCTTCCAGTATCTTTTCCTCTTCTGTTAAAACTCTTATCTTTCAAGCGTATTTGTAATTTTCAGGAACACCACTAAATCTCTTATATTTCAATTTGAAAGGATAATCCACATGCCTTTTTCAATTTTTAAGTGATCATCCAATTATATTTGTAAATCCATCTCAAGAGCCTCCAGAGGGATTTGTTCAACTCCATCTGTAACTTCTGGTTTCAGTAAAGAACTAAATAGTTCAAACACTTTATAGGCCCATAGATCAAATCTTACCTTTAAAGTAGCCATCTTGTGCTCTGATAAATGACTTTCAAGGTTTTTTTTTTATAATTGAAACGTAAACAAGACAGCTTACCCAAACAAGAGGGTTTTTTAAATTCACTTTTTCAAATAGAGAAGTTTTTTTTCCCTTTCCATTTAAATATTTCAATTGCTTCCGTTCTCAACTTTTTGTGAGGCAAGCAAAAATTGGTTCTGAGAGGTTTCTAAATATTAGAATTGCAAAAATAATAAAAATCACAAAGATAAATGTTTATCGATGTGTGAAGATGACATTATAATCAAAAAAATATGTTAGAAATGAGGAAGTTCTAGTGTATAAAAATATAGGTTGCATCATAGCTGGGAATTTGATGGAAGAACTTGCCTTCCTATTGTTCAACTCACCAACTGACTGGGGAATTTTCTTTTTCTGAAACTTGCTTGTGTAGGAAGTTAGCATCCACCCTTCTCCTAGGAAAATGAAATATTTTAGGATATACTAAAAAGGCAGAATATTTCCCCTAAAAAGAGAAGTAGAAACTCAGAAGCAGGAACTCACCTCAGAAGCAGAAGGTCACCCTACCTTTGTTAATGGGTGGGCCATTAAGGCCTGGGCCAGAGTATTCTACATAACAAAGGCCTCTACCCATCTCACCACCTGGCCTGGGAAGATTGCATCAGTCAGCACTCAGGTGAAGCCATTTGATCCAGACAAAATGTACAAAGTTAGCTAAGACCCCCACCCCTGGAAGTCTGACAGCCAATGGGATACATTTCTTACACAGGAACAGGAAACACTAAAGTGGGGCCCAATAGAGAGTATATAACTAAGGGTCTCTCAGCATCTTGGCCCTTTTTTTCCTTCACCCAACTTCTTGAAGCATGTGATCGTCCTTTTCACTTTGGAACTCCAAGCCATGTGGCCCTGTCTACCATTAAACCATCTTTCCAATCAGCCTCCATGTTTCCAGTGTCTTTTACCCCACTTGGAACTGAACCCAGAAGGATATTTCTTCCAGTACTTGCAAGGAATCATAATCCAGAGGAAAGAGCTGTTGATTTCAGGTTTCTTCCTTAAATCCTGAGAAACAACAGCCTCTTCCCCTTGAATAACAGGGGGCAAAACAATCTGTGATGTCATTTCCCTTCATAGATCATTAAATAGCCATTGTCCCCACTGGAAGGTGGAATCTCCTGGATCTTTAACTATCAATGATGACTAAATAAAGCTACCAGATATTGACTTAGAAAAAGCAAAACAACTCTAATTTCCAAAATGAGATGATTTCTGATAAGAAACAATGAGACCATCTGATAGATTTTTCATGTTATAAATTTTAGATATTTCTTTAATTTATTGTCAAAAGTTATGATTTAGATTTCAGCCAATTTTCTCATGACTTACAATTCCTTCAAAGGCCTAACCCAAAGGACATTTTCATTTTCAGAATTTCCTCTATTTCCTGCAAATAAAATGTATGTGTTAAATAATAACAGATGATCAGAGTTGGAAGGGTCATCTAGTCCAACCCACTGCCCAAGCAGGAGACCCTACACCATTTCTGACAGATGGGAGTCCAATCTCTTCATGAAATTGATGGTGCTCTCACAACTTCCGAGGGCAAGTTGTTTCATTGGTTGATTGTTCTCACTGTCAGAAAGTTTCTCCTTATTTCCAGGAGTTAAATCTCTCCTTGTTCAGTTTCCATCCATTATTCCTTGTCTGGCCCACAGGCACCTTAGAAAATAGCTTGACCCCCTCCTCTCTTTGGCAGCCCCTCAAATATTGGAAGACCGCTATCATGTCTCTTCTCTTCACTAGACTAGCCAAGCCCAGTTCCTGTAGCCATTCTTCATATGTTTTAGTCTCCAGTCCCCTAACCATCCTGGTTGCTCTTCTCTGTACTTTTTTCAGAATCTCAACATCTTTTTTCTAGTGTGGTGACCAAAACTGGATGCAGTACTCTAGGTGTGGTCTTACTAAGGCTTTATAGAGTGGTATTAGTTTTGTCACTTGATCTTGATTGTATCTATCTGTTAATACAATTTAGGATTGCATTAGTTTTCATGCATGCTCATTGGATGCCAAATTCTTTTTTCCTTATATATATTTTCTTCATATGTGTACAAATTGATACCTTCCACTTTGGCTCCTATGTACTAATACATTTCTGCTCCTATGTACTAATTAGCATCCAGGAGGAAAAAATGATCTGTTAGAAATGAAATAATCCTTTCAAAAGAATTGGACATATATATGTATATGTATATAGTATATAGTACATGCAGCAATGTCCATGCTGAGAAGGCAAATGTGGAACAGGGATGCATTAGACAAGGAAACCAGGTTTGACTTGAGTTCCCAAAGAGGTTTCTGCAGTCCTATACTAAGTTACCTGGTAGAAATGTATTGAATTATGCTCTTTCTCTATAAAACATGTTCTGAAACTGAGTACCTTCCAATGAGTGGCTTCAATTTTCCACACAGTAAGGTCCTTGCTGAGTATTGCTTTCTAAAAGAGATTGGAGAAGGCTGGTCTACAGGATGAAGTTATTCATGCTGGATAGTTTTGAAGAAAACAAACAAACCCAAAGATGTTGTACTGTCTATATATCCTTTCACAAAAGGGGTAGACAGAAATTTTTATTGATTTGAGTTATAGCCTGCCTTTTCATCCAGAAACAGCATCCATACCAATCATTCTTTTATAGGTTCCCATCAACAATGAGCCTGAAAGTTAAACTGTGCTAAGAGAAATGGAACAGTCCAACTTAAGATCAATGAGTAAGTTTCTACAGCTGAAGATAAGCTTGAATGGGAGTCTCCCCTCTCCTACTCCATCACTTCAACATTGCAACTCACTGATTATACCTATATGTATAATATTATACATATCAGTCTTGCTTAGAGATGTTGCTTTGGAATGATGAATTATACTCCCTTAGAGAGTCTACAATGTGGTAGTAGTAGTAGTAGTGGTGGTGGTGTGGTAGTAGTAACAGTAATGAATTTACACTGTAATCATCAATGGGTGAGGTATATAAGATATATAATTGGCTGATTATATGGAAAACCATGTTTTTCTTTTGAAGAGTAAATATCATTGATTGACCAGAAGGTGGCAGTTTTAGATCATTTAGAAATCAAAAGCTTTATCTTAGCAACCTTTGTAAGTACAGCTATTAATGCAGGTTCTAAAACATTCTGGCCAAGAACTGTCCAAAGGACAGTTTTAAAATGATTTATTTTCTCATATAATCTAGATGAAAAATGACCTTTCAGAGCTAGAGTAATATGTTTGGTCCCATTTGGCTGCAATCTGAATTAAGGGGCACTTTTCAAAAAGCAGCCATTTTAATTTATTTATTTATACGTCCTTAGCCAATTTGCCAATGGTTTGACTTTTAGAAGCATTAAATAATGTGCACCTTTGTGT
Organism: Laticauda laticaudata; assembly: GCA_004320025.1. NCBI lineage: Eukaryota > Metazoa > Chordata > Lepidosauria > Squamata > Elapidae > Laticauda > Laticauda laticaudata. The sequence goes on along the minus strand of BHFT01000613.1, from coordinate 56,050 downwards.
AAAATATTCAAAGCAGGGACGCTGGAACTTGCAGTAGGATTTGAACAGCCATTTCAGGTGCTGCTGGATCACGATCAGAATTTTAAAAATCCTGCAAATTTAGTGCCGTGAGAATGACAGTATTATGCTTTTAAGGGGTTACCCATAATATCAGTTCCACTTCAAACATGCCTATTTGGGTTTATTTGTTCTTTTGATATGCTTTGACACACATGCATCTTCAAACAACATCAGGGTACTTGAACTGTGCAACTGTTGTATGTATGCAGATGACTTATTAAAATAACAATCAATCAATTGGAGGAAGGCACTCTAAAACCACTTTCCCGTATAGAACAGTGCCTGAGTTCACATGACCTACTGAACTATATTTAACCAAATATATATCACCCTAACGTTTTATCTGGACCAGGTGCTTAATTTGTTTCAATGTATGGCAAGGGTCTTCAAACTTGGCAAGTTTAAGACTTGTGGACTTCAACCCCCAGAATTCTTAAGCTAACATTGACTGGAGGAGGAATTCTGGGAGTTGAAGTCCACAAGTCTTAAAGCTGTCAAGTTTGAAGACTTCTGCTGTATGGTGTGGCTCAAGTGATTACATTTACCACTTAATTGAGTGCAGCTGCCCTTTGAAAGACAGCTTGATGAGCCCGGAGAGTCACATGATCCCTGAAAGCCAATAAAAGAGAAGGCTTGGTGAGGTTTTGGGTTGGAAGAGTCTTAGTTGTCTTTGGTGAGGGAATTGGCAGGATGGGGAGGTTTTACCTCAGGCAAGCTTGAAAGTGGGGTTAATCAACAGTGTGTTAGATATATTGGGGTTTAGAAGGTATGTGGAAACATTTTTTGTGGGGGAGAAGACCTTTAGTAAACTTTATTTTTGTTTGGAGACTGGAGTTGACTGGTGGCTTTTTCTAACACCTCAGCTTGGCTGAAATTCACATTTCCCCCCCTATATTTAGCCAAGCACAGTTTGGCGTGAGAATTTCCCCTTCAATTTTTTCCTGGTTGTGGAAGGGAGAAACTGGTTTATAGTAAAGGTGTGGTGATGGCAACATACCTGATTTTACCATCATTGTTCACCCATAGCTATGGGTTACTTCAACACAAGTACCTCAGGTTAGACCGTGATGGTGCTTTTTCCCTTATTACAGCTATAATGAACTCTAATAAGCATCAGTGTCTGTGCTATTTATTTGCACATTACTATACAAAAGCAGCCATTAAACCATGATGTTTGTTCCTGAGGTCCAAAATATTTTGGGGAAGTTCTGCCTTTGCTACAGGCTAATTTCTCCTATGGTTTGCTCCATCATAGGAACTGACTGGCAGCCATGCTTCCAGCCCCCTAGTTTATTCCTCAATAGCCGTGTTCAGTTTGATATTCCAGGGAATATCCAAAGGAAGTTAATGAGTTGACCATGTAATGTTTAAGAAACAACCTACAGATTGTATAGGTTGAAGTATATCTTCCATCCTATGTGGAGAAGCTGATTGGGCTTCAGCATTGCTATTGGGATAATATCCTTCACTGCATCTGATGGCATCTCAGGAGGAATGTTAGCATGTGGGCTAGACTTGCTTTATTTAATCTGCCCAATACAATGGCTGGTCCTATGCTTTATGGGTCCATTTGTATACCATTATGTGGCATTTGTCTTTACTACTGTTTGAAATCATCTAGCTGCATTTTGGACATCCACAATTAGTTCTTCACATAATATTCCTGGCAATATTAACTTTTGATCTGATAATCTCGTGCCTACCCAAGAGTAGAAGTTGATAAAAAGAAAAATGCACATAAAAGGCATTTGATGTAATTTGTTCACAGATGTAGTCTCTAATTGTGATTTGCTTATTAACAGGCAAGCAATGTTCAAAGGTAGATATACTCCAAGAATTAGGATAACCTGAATATGGAAATATCTTTCTGGTAGAAACTATATTATAAAGTACATAGTTAAAGCCCTAACACAGCCTGAACGTTAAAACTGGGGCTATCATATTTGAGCTGCAAAAATGCAGGCAACCATTAGATGGCAGAAAAATACACCAAAAGATGCTTTTCCAAAAGGCAACTGTGGAGTTTCTTGGATTCTTTCTTTGAAAATATTTCACTTCTCATCCAAGAAGCTTCTTCAGTTCTGACTGGTGGGGAATGGGATGATTGAGAATTTCTATAGACTTAGCAGCCACAACATGGTAGGCTACTGAAATCTTTTCACATGTGGAAGGAAGTTCCACTGAAAGCAGAGGAATTTATTTTTGAGTAAATGTGGATAGGTCATACTTTTATTCATCCTTTTTTTGATTTCTCTTAAGAAAATAGGAAAAATAGAATTTAAAAATACTGGAAGCAACTACAAAAAGCAATTTTGATTATTGCTTTTGCCATGTCACCAGAAACACTCATGATTGACAGGGAAATTATTTAATAAGAATCCCAGCTAGGCAGAAAGAATTGAGCTTAATGATCCACCATGATTTTTTCTTTCAAAAGTAGAATTTTTTCAATACAAGTGATGTGAATTAGTTGCCTCTGCTATAATAGGAATAGCTTATAATGAAGAATAAATATAGTAATTTGTGTATGTTCCCTTCTTGAAATGATTTTCTAATATACCCTTCATCTACTACATTTCATAACCTATATGACAGTCATGGCAAATTAAAGACTTTAATGAAGTAAATGCCATTGCATTCATACTAGGTAATTCACTGAAATTCTATATTTAAGAAGATTCTGTCATACTTTCCAAGAGCATAGGCATTCCTTTATGTTAAAGGAATATAAGCAAATATCAAAATGATAAATTGTTTCAAACTTTGGGAATTATAGGTTTACCATTAGAAAGTTAGTAAAAAGCTAAAGTTGTAGAGTAGAAACAACTTCACACAAGGCTTTGGACCTAGTCAACTGCAGTTTTGGCTGTTTTGCACAGATAGTCATTGACTAGCAAACATTCATTTAGTGACCATTTGAAGTTGCAAGTGGCTTACACTTAAAAATCCTTGCACTTATAACCATCATAGCTTCTCCACTACATCAGAATTTGGGCATTTGGCAACCAGCATTCATGATGGTTGCAGCATCCTGTGGTCATGTGATTATCATTTTGAGCTTCCCAACATGTTTTTGACCAGCAAAATCAATGGGGGAGCTTTGATTTGTTTCAATAACCACATGATTCACATAACATTTGTGGTGATTTGCTTAACAACCATGGCAAAAAGGGTTCTAAAATTGAGTGTGATTCACTTAACAGCAGTGGAACTTTTGGTTCCGACTGTCATAAGTTGAGGACTCTCTATATGTTTCCCTTTCTCTCCTTCCTTCCTTGCAACTCATCTGAAATGGGAGCAAACTTGATATCTTTGCAATGCTGCACTCTGTTGAGCTTGGAGGTAATTACATTGTAGTGAATTCTGATTGCCTTTTGAACTGAAGACAATGTTCTGTACACAACTATTGTTTAGAAAGTGTGTCTACTATTTCTCCACCTGTGGAACTATATGAATGGGCAGCTACACTAGCTGGTAGCAAACTTTTGTCATTGCTTGCAAAAAAGTTTATAAATGCAGAAGAAATAGTTGGCCCAGAGATATAGTTGGAAAGCTTCTCATCATAACCACAACATAGCTTTCTCTTTCCCACCCTATTGAGGTAATTCCCCATTAGGAGAATGAGCGCATACAGGGAGACGTATAGAGAGTAGTGTTGGAATAATACACACACAGTACACAGATACACTGTACAGTTAATGAAGGCTTTTACTTCCAGAAAGGTTTAAGCAAAGTTCAAAATAGGTAGTCCAAAAGTCATTCACAGGTTAATCAGTCAGTTTTTCAATCCAGGGATATTCCAGTAACAAAGTCCAGTGTCAAAAACAGTTAAGTATCAGACTTACATTAAATCCAGTAATATCAGTCAATTAGGAAAAATGGAGCAATAGCAATACTTTCCAACAGAAGGAAATAAAGATACACTCTCTTCTCTTCTGAGACTCAGACTAAGACAAACCAGGTTTCTGGCTCCATCTTATGGCAGTTTGAGAAACCACACCCAATTGCATGCTCTTGCATTCCCTTAAAAGAGATAGTACTAAAATGTTTATCCTGGTTTATATATTTCTAACCCAAATACCTGTTAGGTGTTTCATATTCCCAACACCCCCCCCCCCAACAATCACCAAAAATGTGGAGGAGGAGAACTGGTGATTTATTTTGTACAGTCAAAGTGAGGAAACATTTTGTTTCTCTGGAGATGGTGGCACAAATTGAGTTATCTGAGAGACTTCTGTACTATTAGCCTGTGCTCTTTAGCAATCCTTGATTTGGTGTGAGGTTTTACATTGCCAATTCCTAGTTTTCCTACACTGCCTGTTTTGGGTCACCACAGTTACCTGATTCTCCTGATAAGATAGTAGTTGAAAAAAACTAACCAATATTATGAATCTTGGAGCCCAGAGGTCCACAATCCATAGTGATTGCATCTAAGTGGCAATATGTGCACATCTAACACACTATATACCTTTTTATATTTGCACCCCAAACTTTGACACAGTTATGCAAACTTTAGCAACATTTCATCACTTTCCTCTTCCATGCCCCATCAAGGATGTAAATGTTTGGGGCTACTTCAGGAATGTCAGATTAACACAGGAATGATTTAGGTCTTATCATGGTTAGATGTGCAAGTGAAGCAGAATACAGCATAATAAACTTGGAAAGGACCTTGGAGTTCTCCTAATCCCAACCCCCTGCTCAAGCATTCCAGACATGCTCAATCTCTTCTTAAAAGCCTCCAGTGATGGAGCACCCACAACTTCTGAAGGCAAGTTGTTCTACTGGGTTAATTGTTCTTATTCTTAGGAAATTGCTTCTTAGTCTGTCTCATTCATGAAGCCTGAAGATCACCAGGACACATCAGAAAAAAGATGTTACTAGGGCCTGTTTGTGCCATAGTTAGAACAAGTGAGGAAAGGCTCTGAATCAAGAACCTTACGTGTTCAATAAATTGCCTTTCATTTTGCAAAAATAAAAAAAAATGGTCCTACTAGCCAAGATTTATCAACCTGTGAACATCCCTTCCTTTCTACAAAACAGGGACACCATTCACTGTTGCTTTACCTCTTACCACTGATAAAGCAAAAGTAAAAGCTGCCCTCAAAAACTCCATCACATTTCTGTGTTGAAATCTCCACAGGCAAATTTCATGATATTGTTCTTAGGGATATCATTGGTTCCTCCCATCCTTTCTCTTCAACCACTCTTAATTATTAATGTAGTTTTTGAGAGCAAGAACAATGTAGTTTTGAGAGGATGAACTCTAATGTAGTTTTTGAGAGCAAGAACAGTTGCTCTCCTGAAATCCCCCCTTCTCCAGTTGAAGCCTTGAGACACTTTTCACAACATTACTTACACAAATTTCACTTTCTCAGGTTGGTTTTGTTTGTCTAATCTTTCCAATCTCCTTTACTGCTAAGCATTTGTAAATAATTTAGCAAAGTGCTGTTTGTGGTTTCCATACAGTGTTCACTGGATCTTTAGGCACTCATTCCCTTATTTTGTCAAGATGCCTTGGATTAAGTAGAAAGGAGAGTGAACTAAATTACTTGGAGATTGAAAAGCAGTTGCAAACCCTCAGGAAAGCTCTCAAGAGATTACACCATTATTTTAAAGGACAGTCATAGACCCTTGAAAGAACTGAACCAAATCATTGTCAATGATTACAGTTTACTTTACTGTAATAAAGTAAATTTTGAACTGCAAGTGGTCCATATGCTACATCATTTCTGTTGGTTTAATCTCCCTCTCTTCATTCCTTTCCTCTCCACTAAGTTACAGGAAATACTTCAGACTATTGCAGCAGTTATGACATTTGTTTCATAGTTAAAGAAACTGAAGCTACAACTTGCCCAGGGCCATCTCCTGGCCACGGTACTCTTTGTTAGGCCCCTATCCTGCCCTGATGGACTTACTAGGCAATGCAAGCATATTAGAAATATTCTGGCAAGTGGAAATACCAGCTAAACCTTACCACATAGTTCCCCTTAAAGCACCAAATGGGGGAAGCAAAATTAAAGCAAGCCCAAGATGGATACTAATATTAGGTCTTCCAAAGTGTTTTTAGGAGTAATATAATGAACTAAACACAAATGAGGCTGGATACAAATAGAGATTGTACAAGAGATGATGCTATTTAAGCATAAGAGTCCTGGTGGCACAGTGCTTAGAATGCAGGATAGTAGACAGACTGGAGTTCAGTCCTCCAGTTCAAAGTTGATTCAGCCTTCCATCCTTCTGAGGTCAGCAAAATGAGGACCCAGATTGTTGGGGACAACATGCTGACTCTAGAAACCATTTGGAGAATGCTGTAAAGCACTAATGGAATGATATATATGTCTAAGTGATATTGCTATTAAGGAATTAATTAAAATCCTCCTTCTATTGTTTTATAAAATCATTGTATTGGGAAGGTATTATAAGATGGATGTTTGAAATGATTTGAGAGTTATGTATAATCCCCCACCAAAGGGCTGAACTTGACTTGAATAAAGATGAAAGAAGCTCATAAAGAAAATGAAGGATTTAGGTGAAGTGTGAAGGCCTGGGAATAGAAAAGACTATTGTGTATGTAAACAAAGTGCCAACTATAACCAAGAGAAACAGGCTAAGAAAGTCTGTGAAAGTCTGTGAGCAAGAAACCCAGGATTTAAACACTGGGGTTCACCCATGTGATATATATGGCTGGACTCTTAGATTATGTAGAATCTAATCTTCTTCATTACTAAGCTGTTTTTGTATCTGCAATGAAAAAAAAATCTGATGATCACAGATCAGGTTGCCATGGTCTGGTAGCATAACTACGAGGCAGGTCAGATGGAGTAGTTACAACCCATCTGATAACCTCAACCTAAGGTGTGCCAAGGCCTCATGTACACATTTTCTGAGCATCATCTCAGGGTAACTCTCCCCATTGCTCCTGAAGATCATATCATGCATTCTGCTTGAATCCTCTTCTACACATGACCATCCCAGAAAATGGATATGGAGCTTATATTAAGTCCATTTTCAGTCTTTGCACAGATCAATCCCATTGTTTTTTCATCTGAAACTCCTGTTTTAACCAATATAATTTATGGTGTGATTTATGACTACAAGCTTGCTACTGGGAACAGTTGTAGTTAGGGGCAGTCATTATTTAGTCATTATCTCTGTCAGCCCATGAACCTTTCTTGTTAGCTCTCTAGACCTGATAAATCTCCTGCTGCTACTGCTGGACAAGAATGCAAAAAATGAGATGGTTTTTGGTATCTGTCAGATTATAACTCAGCTCTGTCCATTAAATGTTGTGTAGGTCTAACTTGTTGCTTAAATATGCAGCAGATTGGCATGAACATCTGTACTATTTATAACTTACTTGAAGAAATGCTTTTAAATTATTTTTTTCTGTTTTTCAATTTTATTTATTAAATATATGCCACCCATCTCTCTGGTAAGGTGACTTATTCTTATCTTAATCATCCATTTATCTCATATGGTTCAAGACCAAATCTGATGTTAGGGTCAGACCTCAAACCCATTTTCTTTTCTTTTTTTGTTCACCTCCCTTTCCACATTGTTCAAACTAAAGAGACTTCCTAGTTGTGCAAGAACTTCTTTTTCATTTTAACTTGCTCCTTGATTGATGTCTTCTGGTTTCTTGGAAAAAATGCCTTATTTTAAACTACTTCATTTTGAAGGAAAAAAAGCAAAGTTGTTTGGTAAATATTTCATACAAAAGGACAAGGGGGAGGGACATGAAACCAACTTTTTAACACTTAAAAGTACTATTCAGAACCCAAGCTCATACTTAACACTGCAGTGGCGATATGGAATGTACATAATGTCTTTGAACATGAAGACTTTTTTTTGTCTTCTGTCATGTAGAGAATTTTAGAAAATCACAAATTGGAGATAATGCTGAACTCTAAGCTAGCTTATGATCTTTCTTTATGGAAGTTTTTAGTAACTTAGAACTGTGTGTCTCTGTGTGTATGTGTACACACACACACACACACACACACACACACACACACACACACACGCACGCNGTGTCTCTGTGTGTATGTGTACACACACACACACACACACACACACACACACACACGCACGCACATATACACACATGCACAAAGAGATACCCCCAAAAAGAGGGAGACCAGTTTTGGGACAACCACTCTGAATGCAAATGATGGCCATTTGCCATATTTTCTATAAATAAATATTTTGAATGATGGATCAACATTAGCTATGTAACACTTATATTTTATTTACTTATTAAAAGGGGTTATACAGGGGTGCTTAACTCATAGAAAGACTGTAGACAACTCACAACTATCCATAAAGCATGGAACTAAAAACCCAGCAGGTAAATACTAGCCATCCTCATACTATGAAGTATCCACCCTTAACCTACATCCTAGCTCAATGATTGAGGGAAGGACCAGGTTTTCACAGCCATCTAGCAGGCTAAAAGGAAAGGGCTCTTTTGATTTGGGGTACAATCGGAGACTCAAGCATATTTATAGGCATAGCAATATGAAATCAAGTCTGCATTTTTTGCTTGTATCTCCTTCACTGTGTTTCTGCTTAGGTTTTACCACTTCTGTCCAAATAATCTTGATTTATAAGAATTTAACATTCAAATTAATAATTATTAAGCCCAATAAATAAACTGGACAAAGAAAAAAGAGAAAATAGAGAAACATCAGCTGACGGAAAAGACATAGATGTTGAGCCAAAAAAGACAGCTGCATTTTTGTCATCCTGAGGAAATAAAACTTGTGGAGACATGATCACAGTATATCAATATTTTCAAAGTACTTCAAATAAAGGAAGAGAATTATTCACAATCTCGGAATATGATGTGACAAGAAAACTTGCCCAAAGCGAACAGAAGTCAGCATAAGTTAGATGAAAAGGGAAAGTTTCCTATCACTGGAACAATTACAGAGTGGCAAAATGGCAAGGAAACATCATTATAGATAAATATAGATGAACAGGAAGGATTTGGTTGGCTTGCTTCCCTGAAAGTATATACTCTGTTTCACACTTTCATTAAACAATGAAAACTTTACTTTGTATTTAATTATTTCAATGTGGCTTTTCTTATCAAAAAGAAAATTCAAGGCCTCTTATATTAGATCCCTCTATGTACCACAATCACACACTTAAAATGTGCAATAAAAGCAGATGAATCATAAGACAGTGAAATCATACATGCAATTGGGTTAACAAAAATTACACGGAAAATGGGATATATTAATGAAAATGTCAACAACAATACATAGGTTTAATCATAGCCATCCTGCTAATAACTAGAGATGAACAAAGGGACATGCATTACCTATTAATGTCTTATGGCTTTGAACGTATTTTACACTGACATGCATAATCTAGAAACATCCTGCCTGTTCTATTGCCTTAATTCTCTCACTTGGATTTTAGGATAACACAAGAGAATTTCTACTAACTAGCATAAAGGTAGTCTTCATTTTATCGCCATTCATTTAGTAACAGCAAAGAGGGAACACTTGTGTGTAGTGTAGAACTAATGTGTTCTGACCAAAGTTTCCTGAGACTGTAATTAAGCACACGCTTAGTTAAAACAAGTCTTGTTTCAATGCTGTGAGTTACGTTCATTCCCAGCTTTTAATGAGTCCCAAACAGTCTCTTGAAATAAGCACCCACCTGTCTCTCCTTTGAATTGCTGCCAACAACTAAAGTGCCAAATTAACTATAAAAAACCAACTGAAGTACAAAGTCCACACAGAGCTTCAAGATTTAATCCGAACAGAATGAACCACTTTCCTTCTTGCAAAGATTTTTCGACCTTTGCATTTTCTTTATACCTTATGGGAGGGGTATTCACCTCCAAGCCTTACTCCTGAGTTGCCCCTTTTGTCTTAGCAGCTCTTGCCTTCTAGCAGCTCTGCGCACACGCACACTGGGGACAGGCTCCCCTGTTCCTCTGCCTTGTTGCTACCAGACTCTGGAGGCTCCGGAGTCATCATACAATTCCCAGATGGTCCTGGCCTCATCTCTGCATCGGATGCAGGACCCTCGTCCAAGTCCTCTCTAGACTGGTCCCCATTCTTCCCCAATGTCTGATTCCACTGCCATCTGCATAAACTGCCAGTGAACCATAACATAAAGAATGTGCTGAGAAGAGAGAAGTGTAAGAAAAAGAATGAAAAGAAACAAAAGGAGAAAAAAATGTCAGATACAATAAAGGAAATAAAGACAGCAAACTGCGTCTATTTTTCAGATTCATTGCTGTGATTTCAAAATGGTCTCCAGTTCTGAAGTGACATCTGATTGCCAATTTAAAATTCAAATTTATACAATTTTTGTACATATGCCCAAATTCTGAACTTTTATATCTATACACTGAGTTCTGTTTGTTAACCATTTATACCAATTGTTCCAGGTTAAAAAGAATTTCCATTATTTTATGTCTTATCAATCCTTCGTTAGGAGTATTTGGTGTTTTCCATATCTGAGCAAAGGCTATTCTGGTTGTTGTAATGTGTAACAATAAGTATTTTATGTCTTTTGGTAATTTATCCTTGATGATTCCTAGAAGGAAGGTTTCTGGTCTGAGCTCAGTCTGGTACCCAATAATCTCTTGTAACCAATTTTTGATTTGGATCCAATATGTCCTGGTCTCGGGGCATAACCACCACATGTGGTAAAATGTACTGTCAGCTTTTTTACATTTCCAACATTTAGGACTTATGTTGGGATAAATTTTTGCCAATCTTGTTGGAGCTAAATACCATCTATAAAACATTTTGTGTATATTTTCTTTATATGCTGCGGATACTGTTAGCTTATAATTAACGTTCCATATTTTCTCCCATTCCTCTAATTCTATAGTATGTCCAAAATTCTGTGCCCATGCAATCATTGTACCCTTAAGTGTTTCCTTTTCCATTTTGAAGTCTAATAAATATATATTTTAGTTATTGGTTTTTGTTCCAATCCCATTAATATTTTATCTAACTGATTCTGCCCTTTGTCAAAACTAAAATCATTTAGGTCTTTCTTATATTTATTTTGGATTTGCAAATATGACCACCAATCAGTTATGATTTCATTTTCTTTTAATTCTTGATTTGATTTTAATTTCCCTTAATTATCTAATAATTCTTCATAACTTACCATTTTCCTTAAGTCTAATCTATTTGAATGGATCATAGCTTCCATGGTTGACAGCCATTGTGGGATTTCCATATAGTGCTTACCTTTGATTTTTTTCCAGGTTGTGATCAATGAGTCCCTTATTAAATATTGATTAAAATAGGTATGCACTTCACTTTTGTTTTTCCATAAAAATGCATGCCTGGATGGGGGAAACTTTTACCTTTACAAGGAGAGGTTGTTTAATTATTTCTTCGGGCATAAACTATTTCAATATTTGTTGAAGTTAATATGTAAAAAAAAGTTTATTGTAACCACGAGTGATAACTTAGGAATGCCATAAAACATAATAAAATAATAAAATGTAGTGAAATTATAAATCAGAGTGTCAGAAGTATTAGCTTAGGACGAAATAAGGCCAAAGCTACAACCAGGAACTTAAATATTTCGTTCACAGTTTAAATGGCAGCAAAGTAAAAGTAATAACTTGGAAACACATCATGCAAGAAGATAGTTCAAATTGTCAAGGTTGGAGCCTTTGGGTTCATCTGCCATTAACCACATGGCCCTGATTTTACTGTAAGGGAGGCAATGGAGAATATAATGGAAAATATATGTTCTGACCCAGCCTTTTCAAGCCACGAGAAACCGCTTACTCAAGAATAAAACAATCCTTTTTTAAAAAACCGGGCAGGAACAGATTTTGTTCACGTCAGATATACAAAACCAAAATTTAGTCACAAATGACAGTCTCTTTCCCTTCTGAAACTGGCAAGAACTGTCTCTATTCACATGAGAACTCAAGATGAAAAAAGTCCTTTTGATGATTAAACCAATTGGAAACAGTTCCTGTTGACACTGGCTGAGACAAATTCACTCCCTTTATTTTCGAGCAGGGAGACTCACTCAGTTGGCACCTCAAATACAGAGCAATTAGTCCTGACAAACCTGGTTCTAGCAAAGAAATCTGATCTCAACCGCTCCATAGGTCAAATGCGTGGATCAAGGACAATACAAACTCTTTGTTGTTTTGATAAACAAATAGCTTTTTAATTCCTTTTTCTGCAAGGACACCAAGAAAACAGTTAAGCAATAAAAATAGTCAGCTCTAAACTGAGTTCAATGGAACCCTGTATTTATAGTAATTTCCCCCTTATTACCCAGTATTATCCATTATTACCTCTTATTACTCAATCATGTTCATCGTAGTTAACTCCTGTAGCCTAATTACTCTACCATTAGTTACATTCACATTAACATTCCCATAACAAAAACGGTCTTTCAATACATCCTCTGTGTTTATTTTTCAGGATCATTGCTGGTGGATTTGAATCGCCATCCTTCCTGATTGAGCCATCAACAGAGCTCCATTGGACTCTTGTGTTGTGTGGTCACAACATCTGGTTGATTGATGTATACTGGAAAACAAACTGTTGTCTGTCATGACAGGCCACTCCCAAACCCTTACTATTTATTTCTGGGGCTGGTACCATCCACATCTTCTTTTCCCTGAGAGATGGCTTATTGCCTTTCTTTGTTCTCCTCTTCTCTCTAAGCATAGGCACATCGGGGATGCCCCCCATCTGTTTCTCCCTCTTCCTCAACTCAGGCCCTGAAGACAGCTGCCTCTCCCCTGGGGGTGAACAGAAGGCTCCGGCTCTGCATTTGCCTCTGATTCTGTTTTCTCATCAGAGCATTCTAAAAGCTTTGAAGCTAGCCCGGGCTCCCCCTCAACCTCCTCTTTGTCTGACTTTGTTGCGAGCTCTGCTGGCAGCTGACAGTATTCCTCTGTCAGGAATACTGACAGGAATACTGAACACTATTCCTCACTGCAGGGCCTTCCCAGGTGTGGCTGGGAAGGGAACTGATCATCAAATGCCTGCACCAGAGCAGGAGTATGCAATTGGTCACATCCTCCCACATGAACTCCTCTGGCCCATAGCCTGTCCACTCAACCAGGTACTAGAACCGGCCTTTCAGCCAATGTGGGCATTGGATGCTGGTGACCTCATACCCAAGAGTTGTCTCCATCATGCGGTTCAGGTGGGGGATGTGATGATCCGGGGCATGGCACAAAGGCAACACAGTCAAATAATCAAAATGAGTCCCTTTATTTTCTCCAACTTTGCCCCCAATGTCCAGGTTAGCTTCTGGCTGGAGAAACTGTCCCAGGAACAGCCTTTTACTGTAGAAAGTCCAAAATATGGCAAATACAAACTCTAACTTAAAGTCCAAACAAGCCAAGCTGAACTAATTAGTTTGGCAGGGCAGGAGCAAGAATTTCAGATTTGAAAGCATGGCAAAACTCACACAGTTGGGAAGATATCAGGAACACAGATAAGCCATGACGATATAAGATAAATTCATGTTTGTTCCCAACAGCCTACTGCACACAGCTTGCCTTTTTTATACACTGTGTTCCCAGCTATAGCTAATGAAGAGAATCAGGGCTCTTTCCTCCCCTGTAAGCCACGCAACCCATGTAGCTTTCTCCTCCATTCCTCTCTGCATGCCCTAGGATGAAGAGGGGGGTGGGCCTGGATTTTCTTCTTCCCTGTCCCTTATTCTACCTCTCTCTTGCTCTGCCTAGTCGGACTTTGCCCTTCCCCAGTTTCATCCACAGCCCAACGGAGCCACACTCCCACTCCCTGTCAGCTGTTCAGTTTCTCCCTCAGAGTCAGACTCTAGCAGGGGCATGACAAGTCAATTGTTCTGAAACCAGGAGGGACCAGTGGAAGACTGGATGTACTTTTAGCGAGCATGGCAAGTTCAGATGACAGGCAACTGGGTTGATGATAGCTTTGATGGGGAAAGGGCCTAGATACTGGTGGTCCAATTTCTTGACAGGACAGTCGGATGGAAGATGCCTGGTTGACAGCCATACTGGATCTACCATAGCCAAAGCTGTTGTGTCATGCCAAGACCGATCAGCAACCTTTTTATAATCCACCTTGGCTTTATCCAGTTGTTGCCACACCAATTGATGGACAGCCTGCAACTTGACAAAGATAGTCATTAGCTGCAGGAACTGGTGAGTCATGCTACATGAAGGGGAAAAGGTGAGGATGAAAAACCTAACATTGGCCAGGAAAGGTGTAATTGTTCTGACCTCGGCTTCTCCAATAGTACGAAGTTGAGTCCTCATCCTGATAAACCCTTTTATTTAATTTACAATGATTTTGCTCTCCAACAAAGTCCCGGTCAACAGTTTTTCAAGATAGTTCCCAATTACAGACCATTACCAGGCTTGGAAAGTGGCCAGAGAGATCTCTTTCAGATGCCGCAATACTTGGCAAGCATGCTGGAATGAATTAATTGCATCCTGCAAAGCCCCACTCCCCTTTCGCTTCTCTTTTATACTCTAGGGGAGGGGTCATTCACCTCCACCTATGGCTTTACTCCCAAGTCTGCCCTTGTTCCTCAGCTGTTCCCTTTTCTGGCAACTCTGTGCATGTGTACATTAGGAACAGGTTCTAGCTATTCTTCTGCTTCACTGATATCTGACTCTGAAGGCAGCTGATAACTGTCAATGGCCCTGGCTCCAGCTCTGCCTCTGATGCAAAGCACTCATCAGAGCTTTTCCTAGACTGCAGGACTGGCTCATGTTCCTCCCCAACCTCCTCACTGTCCAAATCTGCTGCCAGCATTTGCTGCTCACTGTCGGGGCAAAACAATCTGCATGGAAGTATGCTATGAGTTGTTGAAAGCAAACTCTTCTACTGCAAGATAATTTGCCCAATTGTCCTGCTTCTGATTCATGAAGCAATACAGATATTATTCCAGGATTCCAATCACTTTATTGGTTCCACCATATGTTTCAGGATGATGCACTAATGATAGGCATTTTTGCATATCCAAGGCCTTCAGCAACACTTTCCAGAAACAGGCTATAAATTGAGCAGGTAGGCCATGCAGTCAGAAGACATCCTGAATGAACATGTGATCTATGGCATAGGCCAATTGCAAACCACAGCAAGGGATGAAATGCACCATCTTTGTCAGCATGTCCATTACAGCAAACACTGTTGTGAACCCAAAAGATGTGGTAGCAAGTCCATCAAGAAGTCCATGGAAACACTCCCCAGGGTCTGCTAGACATCAGCAATGGCTGGAGCAGTCCCAGTGGGGGCTTCCGTCACCAACTTGACCTGCCTACACAAGACATGATGTAGGCCTGGATGTCATGTCACAATCAAGGCCACCAGAAAGTACAGGATACCAGGTTGGCCTTGAAGAGGACAAAAATGCCCTGCAGCAATATTGTCATAGATGAGTCCCTGAAGCAGCCCTATAGGGAACATACAGCTACTCACAATACCTCAGGAGTCTCTCAGTGAAGATCCCTGTGGTAGTTGGCTTCAACTCTTCCCATCATTGATTCATCCACGCATCGTGCCATTATGCCTTCTGGATCCAAGCCCATAACTCCACTGGCTCCTGAACTATGGCAAAGGACTCTATGGGCAGAACTGGGCAGGAGCTTGTCTTCCATATGCAAGTATTCCACTTTGCTCAAGAGAGCAGCTGCTCTTTGGTTGCAACTGCTCAGGATGTACATGACATGGAAATTGAACTTGGCAAAGAATAGAGATCACCAAATCTACTGTTAGTTCAATTTTTGGGCAGTCTACAGGATCTGATGCTGGGCCCCTTCCAAATGATGTATCCAGATCTAAAACACCACCTTAATGGACAGTAACTCCTCCCACATTAGGTGTGATGACCCAGGGTGTGGCACAAAGGCAACACAGCCAGAGAACTGGCATGTGTCCATTTATTGGCACCAACTTTGCCCCCAACATCCTGTTTACTCTCTGACCTGGAGAAAAGCTCTCCCACAAACCTGCAGCAGCCTCTGGCTGTAGGTACTCCAGTCCAAATGTTGTAAGCAGAATGACTGCAATCAATCACTCCAGCAGGGCAAGATGAGTCACAGAAGCAAAGAATCACAACAATAATTCCAGCAAGACAAGAAAAGCACACCATAGCAGGTAATAATTCAAACAGTCAGGAGGAATGCCAGGAATGCAGGTCACAACTCTCAACAATAGATGAATACAGTGTTTGTTCCCAACAAACACTCCTCCCAATTGCCTCTCCTTTAAACTCCATCCCAAGGTGTCCCTTGTGACGGGAATCGGCCTTTCCTTCTTTGTAAGCCACACAACCCATGTTGTTCTCTTCTGCATTCTTTCCTGCATGCCCTAGGATGAGAAAGTAGTGGGCCTCAGTCTTCATCTGAACCCCCTCTCCTTTGTTCTCTCTTTTCTGTTCTGTCTAGCCTGACTTTGCCCTTCCCCAGTTTCCTCCACAGCCAACGGAGCCATTCTTTCACTCTCTGTCAGCTGTTCATCTTCCGTCTCAGATTCAGACTCTGGGGGCATGACATCGGGGTGTCAAACTCACATCACATCACTTATCGGGACTTTTTTTCCCTTTGCTAAAATGGGGGTGGGCATGGCCAGCACTTGACACATCTGGCCTACAGGCTGGAAATTTGAGAACCCTATCCAGATGTGTGATTGCGTTCAGATGGATTGAGGTTCCATGAGTAATATGCACAAGGGAAGAGGGTACCTCCAGGCATGTGAGCCTGGAGGAACACCGCTCCAATGACAATGTCAGATGCAACTGCTTCCACGACAAATGGACGGTGTCAGTCAAGGTGTTTCAGGATGGGTTCCTGCACAAAGGCTTGTTTCAAGGACTGGAAAGCTTGTTGCTCTGCGGTGCTCCATTGAAATGGGATCTTATTCTTAAAAAGCCGAATGAGGGGTGCAGTCAGGGAAGCAAAGCCAGGGATGAAAGTCCTATAGTAGGTGAACTCAAGGAGTCACTGGACGACTTGGTGTGGGGGTTGCCAATTATGTAGGGGCTCAACCTTGCTCAACTCCATAGCAATGCCCTCAGGAGAAATGTGATGACCCAGGAAGTCAATGGTTGATAAAATTGGCACTTCTCTAGTTTGGCATACAATTGATACTCCCAGAGCCATTGCAAGACCAATTGATACTCCCAGAGCCATTGCAAGATGCTGATGGTGACTCTTCCATGAGGGGGAGTAGATCACAATGTCAACCAAATAGACTATGACAAACTGATCCAACAGGCCCTGGAATATATTGTTCATGAAAAGCTGGAAGACATTGGTCAGCCCAAATGGCATGATGGTATACTCGAAGTGGCCATGTCAGGTACAGAACACTGTCTTCCATTTGTCACTGGGCTGGATACTGACTAGATTGTAAGCTTCCCTCAAGTCCAGTTTGGCAAACACTTTGGCCTCCTGGAATCATTCTTAAATGAGGGGCAGAAGGTACCTGTTGCACATGATAATGGAATTCAGTTTGTGATGGTTGCAACAGAGCCTCAATTCCCCTGTCTTCTTTTTCATGAACAGCACCGGCGCTGCCAGTGATGAAAATGAGGGCTGAATAAAGCCCTGAGCCATATTTTTATCCAGGAAGTCCTGCAAATGGCCAACTCAGAGTCAGAAATGGAGTACAAATACCTCACTTGAACAGGCACATCAGGGATCAAGTCTGTGGGGCAGTTGTATGGTCTGTATAGGCAGCAATTGATCCGCTATTTCACACTGAAGACATCTGCAAAGTCTGCCAGTTCAGATGGTAGGGAAACCTCTAGAGGACTCAGAACCTGGCCTGCATAGACTTGGCATGTGTGGTGCACACGCTGTAAACTCGGAAAGGTGACCAAGTTCTGGGACCAATAAGCTGGTGGCCATACACAACAGTTACATGGTGGCTTAATTAGCCCAGACAGAAATAATTGGCCATGAAAGGTCTTCACTAGCAGAGATAGAGACATTGAGTTTTGAGGAATAGCCCATTTGGCCACAAACGCAGCATCCATAAAGTTAGGAGTTACCCCAGAGTCAACCAAGGTATGTATGGGGATCCCTTGTGGCCTACTGAGTAGGATCAAATATGCTAGCAGATCAAGTGCTGTGGTGGTACAAGTAGAGTGTCCAATGGGTCCAAACTGTGTTGGTGGAGGCCTGACCCAGAGAGCCCCTTAGGTCAGGCTTGGGGCATTTCCTGATAGATTATTCTGGTTTAGTGGGGCAGACCTGGTAGACTACATCCCCCATCACTTCTTGGGGCAAGAGTCATATGCTCAGCTTTCCCACAACATAAATACAACCCCACAAACAGTGTTTATTCTTCACCACCACCAAAAGGTGGGGTCCAGTGGCACCTATTTGCATTGGCTTTTCCCTTGGAATCAGGTTCTCGCGCACAACAGGGGCCATCTGGGTCTCTGAGGAGGCATGGTGACAGAGCATTTAATCCTGAAAAACCTGGTTCTGGCAAAGGAATCCAACTTGATTGATGTACACTGAAAAATGAATGGTTGTCTGTGACAACAGGTCATTCCCAAACCCTGATTACGTTTTTCCCAGCCAGAAAGGGGCTAGCTAGCATCTATGTCTGCTTTTCCCTGAGAGCCGGCTTATTTCCTTCCTTTGCTCTCCTCTCCCCCTCTATGCATATGCATACTCTGGTATGGGTCCCACCTGTTCCTCCCCCTCACTCAGCTCAGGCCTGAAGACAGTTGCCTCTACACCTCAAAGCCTTGCAAAGGCTCCTAAATTGGTCCAGGCTCCCTCTCAACCTCCTCCTCATCTGACTCTGTTGCTAGCTCTGCTGGCAGCCAATGAGTCACAACAATATCCTCCTCCCTTCGACCAATATTTTAAGGACAGAGATGTTTTTGAGAAGGAGCTTAAAAAATCTCACTTTGAGGTGTGTAGAAGGCATGGTCTGCTGATGAAAGGACATCAAAACATTTCTCAGTGAAACAATGGTTATGTTATCTCCATCCATTTCAGCAGATTCTGATTGATCATAAAAGCATAAAAAATATATTTTTTCTCTTTTTAACCTATATCTTTCATATTTTTCTGTCTATCCATTGGTACAAATTATTCCAAATTGTATAGTATTCCGAATCCTCTTTGTTATTCAATTCCATGGTGAGTCTATCCATTTCTGCGCATTCAAAGTTTTTACAAATTATTACCCCATTATAATACAGGAGAAAGGGTGTACAAATTGTGCAATATTTTCCACCATTCTTAATAGCCGTAAGGCAGGGTACAGTAATCCTCATTCTTTAATAACCTTTTATTAAACACTATTTTTAGAGTTTTTCGGAGGACTCGCAATTTCTAGGGTCCACTGTTTCTAAATCCTAACAATCGCCATCTGTTCTACTCTGATCTCTTCTTTTCTCTTTGTATCAAACAGACAATAATCATCTACCAAATCTTTCAAGCTGTCAAAATTAACCTTATCGCTATTACCACAGTTTAATGTGACTGCCTTCACCTTTAGCACCACTTCACTGTTAGACAAAGCATAAGCATACGTTTTTGGGGCTGGCCGCAACAATCATAGTGTTATCGTAGTGTTTAGTGGAATCTCACCTGTCAGCTGCTCTAAATAATTACCCAAAGGAGGTGTCCATGCCCCCTCTCTACTTACAAAAATGACTGAATCAGTGTCATGGTACAGGCATCTATCACCTAGCCCTTCCAGTAGCCTGTATAATTCCAGCTGTGCATAAGCTGTTGTAAAGCTGGCAATGAATATATTAGTGCATGTGGATTTGGTGGGGTGGTTCTTGGCTGTTTTCCACATCATGACAGCTGTCTCTGTATCCACAAACTCACACAAGGAAACATAATAGGGCACAAAAAGATATTTGAATAAATCCTCAGGGTTTGTCATCACAGATGTAGACAGGTGATTGGTGCTCTGACCAAATTGCCTCACAGTGAGTTTAAAAAGAGTTTGGTAATCTATCTTTTAGCAGATTTACTTCTCATGTCATAAGCGGAGACCTTCCATTCTTTCATAATCCTGAATATATTGCTCTTTTTCCTGTTCTTTTCCTACCAGTCAGGGTAACCACTGGCCTCCTGTTTCTGTCTGAGATGCGTGTTCATATAACCTGAAAATAGATCATTTGATGTTTTTTCAAAATGCCAGATCTCATAGATTTCAACAATTCTGTAACCTTTTTCTAAAGCTACATCTCAACCACCCTTTGGATCAAATACGTGGATAAAGAAAAACTAAAGCTCTTCAATATTTGGAAAACAAAACTTTTTAATTCCTTCTTGTGCAAGGACACCAAGAACACAGTTAAGCAATATAAATAAAGTCAGCTTTAAACTGAGTTTGACAGAACCCTGTATTTATAGAGACTTCCCATTATTACCCAATATTATCTGTTATTACCCCTCATTATCCAATCTTAGTCATTATCCAATTATAATCCCCATAGCTTAATTAATCCACCCTTATCTACATTCACATCAACATGTCTGCAACAAAACGGCTCCCTGTCAGTACACTCTTCATGTGTACTCTCCAGGATCTTTGCTGGTGCATTGGAATCGCCACCCTTCTGGATTACTACCATCATCAGAGCCCCATTGGTCACTTGTGTTGCATGGTCATGACACTACATTCAATTCAACAGTACACCATGTCCCAGTCAGAGTTCTTTCCTCATCACTGTGTTTATAGGGGGTGGTCTGCAGTTTTTCTGTGCAGGTTGCACACAAACTAAACACTAATTTGCCCCCAATTTGTGGGCTAGGACTGGGAAATAGAGAGTCCTTGGTCAAAGCCACTTTGACTTTGGCTAACCCAAAATATTGCTTTATGTGCTCAAAGTTTTGATAGTAACAGACAGGGCAACCATGAAAAAAACAACTGTGAAATTCAAAAGCTGTGGCAGTTCCATTTATGACAGCAAAACCATCCAAAAAATATTTGCCTACTTGCTTTTCACCCCCCTTCAGAGCATGCTGAATATTGAGATTATCAGTGTCCTTTATATGCAACAACCATAGAATCACTGGAGCTAAATACCTTTTCTGTGTCTTGTAATAACTGTCCAAGGGAGCTAAAGCAACGGTATTGCTCTTCAAATATATGAACAGGTACAGGCCATGCAGACCAATGTGATACATTGGAAGAGATCAATGCATCAAATCCCTATCTCAACAACATCCCATCCCCAACCCCACTGATGCATTCATGCTCAATCTTTTTAATCATGTGTTCTCTAAATTGAATACCGGCCTCTCTTAATATATCTACATTTTGTCTGCAATAGTAAGCCAGAGCTTTCTTTAGTTTAAACATAGTACCTATATTAGAAGCATGCCATTTCGGGAATTCTTCTCTCTTCCTGGGCATTCTGGTTTCAGGGCTGTAATACTTGGTTTTGGGGGTGGTCCCATGTTTTTTCATTTTTTTATAAAACAAAAAGAAAACATTTAAAAACAGTGAATGTGATGTAATCATCCTGACACACCTAATTGTCTTATAAAGCTATTTAGGATGATAAATAATATATATTTACATATTTACACAGTATATACATCAATATCAACAATACTTTATACTCCTAGTCTGTAATCTTAACATCCTTATCTCATTTTAATTTAGATTTTAAGTCCTTCCTTTTTCCCAACCAGTGGTAAAACTTTCCCATACTTTATAATATTAAGATTCATCTTTATTTTTTAATTCCAATATTAATTTGTCCATTTCTGTGCATGTCCATATCTTTTTAGCTATCTCCGCTTCATCTGGAATTTCCTTAATTTTCCATTTTTGAGAATAGACTAGTCTTGCAGCTGTAATCACATATATTATTAGGTATACCATATTTTTATTATACTTCTCTATTTCCAATTTAAAAAAAGTTCCGGTTTATATTTAAGTTTGATTTCACCCATTTCCATCTCTGAATTTTATGCCAGAAATCCTAGGCTTTCCTACAAGTTCACCATACATGATAGTATGATCCATTGCCTGAGAGCATTTCCAACAAATAAGAGATAAATTTGGATATATTTTAGCTAATTTTGTTGGAAGGATGTGCCACCTGTAAAACATTGTGTAGAAATTTTTCTTTGTACGATGTAGCCAATGTTATTTTTGTATTTCTTTCCCATAGAATTTGCCATTTATCCAAATAATACCATGTCCAATATCTTTCATACATGCCAACATCATTTGTTTTATTTGTTCCTCCTCTAATAATATTCCAATAATATTCTATAGATTCTATTCTATAGATTTTCCTTATCAATTTATCACCTGATCCCAATAGTATTTCATCTATTTTCATATTTTGTCCACTAATTCCCTAATCTCTCATATCTTTCCTACATCATGATTGGATTTGTAGATAAGCCCACCATTTCAAATCCACCCCTTGCTCTTTCAGTTCTTGTCTTGATTTTAGTTATCTCATCTCATTAAGAATATCTTCATATGTAATAAGTTTTCCTCAGCGAAGCAAGTTTGGATGAATTAGGGCTTCCAGTATGGATAACCATATTGGTGCTTCTATATATGTTTTTTTAGTTTTATTCCATAACAATAATAATGTCTGCCTGATCTTATGTCTTTGAAAGTATTGGCCTCTTGTCTATCTTGCCATTAAAAAGAAGGTTGTGGCCTTCTAAAGCTAACATTCTTCTATTATCCAAAATTATCCAGTCCCTCACATCCAATCAGATGCACATTGCAGCTTAATAGTAAATTTCCCAATTGGGTAAGCCAAAGCCACCTCTTTCTTTAGCATCTTGCAACAGTTTTAATTTAATCCTTTGCGCTATAAATTTTAATATTAATTTGTCCAAATCACCAAATAATTTTTTTTCTAATTTTATGGGTATGTTTTGAAAAAGAAACAGTAGTTTTGGCAATATGTTCATTTTTATGACTGCTATTCTACTCATGAAAGATAACCTTAAATTATCCCATTTTTCCAAATCTTCCAGTATGTGTTTCATTAGTGGAGTATAATTGTCTTTCTTAATTGTCATACATCTTGCCAAAATCGTTATCCTCAAATATTTTACCTTGTTTAATATCTGGATGTCCATTATCTTGGTCAATGCTTCTTTTTTCTTATTAGTCATATTTTTAGTATTTGTTTTAGTTTTTTCCTTGCTAATTTTCAGCCCTGCAACCTCTCCACATTCTTCTAGATTTTCTATAAGTTTTGGTCCTGAATTTTGTAAGTCTTCTAGAATAAAGACTAAGTCATATGCAAAGGCTTGTAGTTTAAACTCTTTAATACTTTTATTTGTTTTCTCTTCTAATTGTTCTCACTAATACTTCTAGTGTTAGAATAAACAAGAGCGCCAATAATGGAAATCCCTGCCTTGTTCCTTTTTGTATTTTAAATTTATTTGTCATTTCCCCATTAATTAATATTTTTGCTTCCTGATTATTGCCGAAACCACATTTAAAAATTTCTGCCCAAAGTCCATATATCTAATTTGTTGCAGGATAAAGTTCCATTTGACATTGTCAAAAGCCTTTTGGGTGTCTAGAAACCATAATGCCACCTGATCTCCACTATGTTCTTCATGGTATTCTAAAGTATCCAGGGTTAACCTTGTTATTTTTAGGTTGTTGTTGTGAGAGAAAGCCATTTTGGTCTGTGTGAATAAATTCATTTAATTTTTTAAAAATCTGTCAGATATTATTGTTACAAAAATTTTACAGTCCACATTTAGCAAGGATATTGGCCTGTAGTTTTTAATATTTGTCTGATCAGCATCTTCTTTAGGGATAATTGTGATTGTCGCTTCATAGCAGGTTTGTTTCACCTCTTCTAAAACCACAATAAATATTTTAAGTAACCTATTATCTAATATTTCTTGTTGACTCTTGAATCAAACTCAACTGGAAGCCGATCTGGTCCTGTTACCTTATTATTTTTTGTTAATTTATCACCATAATTACTTCTCCTGATCTAATTTCATCATTTAACATATTTTCATTTTCTTGTGAAATTTTTGGAAGCTCTGCTTTCTTTAAACATCTTATCACTTTTTCTTCTATAGGATGATTATCTTCATTATATAATGTCTCATAAAATGTCTGGTTATATTTCTTTTGTCTTCTTCTTGGTAGCACAACTCCCCCTGTTCATTTTGTAATCTAGTCTAATCTAATCTAATCTCATCTCATCTCATCTCATCCATCATTTTTCTCTCTGTTTTCTCAATTTATAAGCCAGTCATTTTCTCGGGTTGTTGGTATTCTTGAAGAAATTTTGTTTTTTCTTTTTCAGTTGTTATGCTAATTCTTCTTTCTCAAGTAGATTTATTTTATGTTTTATTGGATCCATTTGTGATTTTATTTCTTTTTTTCTTCTTACAATTTCATCTCCAGTCTACTATATTCTCCTTCTGAGGTTCTCTATCATTGCTTTTTTTTCTTTATTTTTTCCCCGCCATATATGCTATTGCCACCCCTCTCATATAAGCTTTCGCTGCATCCCAGGTATTCTGTGGAGTATCTTCTTCCTCTTTTTTCTTTTAAAAAAGAACCTCAATTCCTTCTCCAATTTAGACCTAAAATCCTCTTCTTTTAAGATTGACCTTTGTATCATCCACCTTAGTGGGGTTTTTTTTTGGCCTTTCCAAATAAGTCTAATATAACTATGGTCAGCCCATAAATTTGTCTCTATTTCAATTTCTATTGTTTCTGAAATAAGTTGTTTTGACATCCATACCATGTCTATCCTTGACCAGGATCAGTGTCTATTAGAATAAAAGGTGTATTGCTTTTTCCACATAAAAGTATTATATTAATACTTTTTATAGTCCAATATTTTGTCATTAATTGCATTGAAGTCACCTAAAAGACAAATTTCCTCATATTGTATATCTTTAATTTTATTACGTAATTTTTGGAAGAACTGTTCCTGTGATCCATTTGGTGCATAAATTTCAACCAATAATATTTTTCTATCTTTTATTTCAATTTCAGTTAAACCACCACTCCAACTTTTTTCTCTTTTTCTTAAACCCTTTACTTCTATAAATCTTCAATTTCCCTTTGTTTTATAACACAATATGTCTTCTTTCTATTTTAAATTATCAATAAAATGGATAGGCTTAACCTTCTCAATCATCACCCCTTTTCTTATATTAGTCTACTCATAATAATAATAAGTTTCTAATAATCCTCTTCACTTCTCCAATGGTAAGTAGTCAATAATTAATTAATTATTGGCTAATCAATAATCTCAATATATCAATTACTAAAATCCATACTATTTATAAATTTATGTTGTATTAATAAATTTATATTGTTATTGTATAATTCTTACTCAAAAATTAATCCTTGATCAAAAATAGAATAACAGTAATATATATTAATAAATATACTAGTAAAGTTAGATAGTAATATATAATAATATGATATACTATTACACAGCATATCATATTATTAAAGTATCAATTTCTAGTATCAGAAACCTTGATATCAAATATAAAAATTCTAGAGACAAAAATAATAACAGTAATATCTTAAAGAGCATAAATAGCTTCCCCCCTTCCCCCATTCTTTCACCTTTACTTTTGTTTAATTATTATTATTATTCCTTTTTAGTTTCAATCCAGTTTTCTTTCTTCTCGGTGACCAGATGTCTCTCAAACTCAGCCACTAAGTCTCTTTCTCTGATCTTAAATATGCTGTGCCGCTGTCTCTGTAATGTACATTTTAAATCCAAAGTCCCTTAGTTCAACTATTCTCAAGTTTCAGTTCAAAGAAAATGTCCAGACAAAGTCTCTCAGTTATCTAATTCACCTTCTTATATTTCTTCTTAGATCTCTAGGATTGCTGCTCCAAATCTTCTCACTACGCCTGTTTTGTATCTGTTCCCAGTACTCTTATTTCCTTGGTGTCTTCTCTATCTTGCTTCTGATCTTTCCACCCGCAGTTTGTCTCACTGCTCCTTTTACTGCTAGCTAGAGCTGGCTCAGTCTGCTGAGTTTCATTTCTTTATCCCTCTAATTGTGCTCCAATCTCTCTGGCTTTAGCCCCTTTGAAGTTGGATGTCAAAACCGTCAGTTCCGATTTCACCTTTGTTCCACTATATCACCGCTAATGTGTCCTGCTGTCAGCATTCATGAATGGCCATTGCTGATTGTCCTTCCTCTGTTCGCTTGCTCCAGGTTATCTTCCAATCTCCAACATGAACTGCCATATGCATAAGGTTTTCAGAACCCCCCACACCTTTGGAAAGCCCTTCAGGTCTCCCTTTGACTCTGAAGAGTTCTACGAATGGAGGTAGAGGGTCAAATGCTCCACACAGTCTCTTGCTTGTGTGTTCACTCTCTGACAGCTGGCCCCGCCCTCATCCCATGTAGATTGGTCATTGTATTGAACAAGTGGGGGAAATATCCTTTTATTTTTTAAAAACTTGAAAACTGAATAAAGTTTATATAAAAAAAGAAAGATGTATTATGTTTTTCTTTTGCTGACCCATTGTGTAACCTTGTCAGATGTTAAACACAGAGATACAATTTACCAAATTCAAGGAGAAGTATTTACCAAATTCAAGGAGATAACAAAGCACAGTCTGTTAGAAGGACACCAACCAAGATAACTTCAGACCAAAATAAACACACTTGCTTCTGGCAACCTGTGTTTTAATCACCTCTCTTATATACTTGTCTCCCCAGCTGTAACTACTGAGGAGGATCATTGTCGCTTCCTCTCTTGCAAGCCAAGTTGTTGCTTTCCCTGTTCTTCCCTGCATGTCCTAGAATGCAGAAGGGATGGGCCTGGTTCATCCTCTGACTATCCAGTCTCCTCCACAATCTCCAGAGCCACACCACCACTCCCTGTGAGCTGTTCCTCCTCTCCCTCAGAGTCCGATTCTACCAAGGGCATGACAGCTTCCATAGTTGACAGCCAGCATGGTATTTTAACATATTGATTATTTTTAATTATTGCCATACTTGAATTAGTGAGTCTCTAATCAAGTGTTTCTGAAAATATGAATGTTTCTTGCTTCATTCATCCCACAAAAAGCTATGCCATCCTCTTTGCAAATCGTGGCCTTCTATTAACAGTATTCTTTTGTTTTCCAAATTAATCTAGTCTTTAATCCATATCATAGTTGCTGCCTGATAGTACATTTCCCAGTCTGGGAGTCCAAAGCCACCTCTTTCTCTCTTGTAATAATTTTGTTTATATCCTAGCTTTTTTTCCCACCCAAACAAATTAAGATATTATTTTATCCATTTCTCCCCCCAAAAATGTATCCAATTTTACTGGTATGGTTTGAAAAAGATACAGTATTTTTGGTAGTGTGGACATCTTGAGTGCCGCAATTTTCCCCATTAATGATCAGTATGTATAATTTGGTTCAATATTCCTTTCAGTCTTTCTGCCATTATAGTCATGAATATCTTATAAACAACATTTAATAACGATATGGGCCTGTAATTTTGGATTAGCTGACACTTCTTTTGGAATTAATGTTATATATGTCTCTTCCCATGATTTAGGTAGTTTTGTTTTCATCAGAGTTCACTGTAAAGTTCTAATAATTGAATTCTAATTTTCCTTGAATTGTCTTGTACAGCTTTCCCAGGAGACCATCTGGTCCTGGCATCTTACTATTTTTCTGCTTCTGGATCACCTCTTGCAGTTCTTTTTGTGTTATTTCTCTATTCATCACTTCCTTACTTTCTTCTGGGCTTGTAGCTAGCTCTTTCTTTTAAAAATACTGTTAAACATCTTTCTCTGGTATATCCTCCCACCTATATAATTCCTCAAAAAAGGTTTTAATAATATGTTTTTTCTTTTCCATTTGATATTGTAAAATACAATTGGCAATCTTTGAACTGTTGGATTGATATTTTTTCCTTTTCTTTCTTTAGTCTATAGGCTAGCTACTTTCCCGGCTTATTCGCATGTTCAAAGTAATTTTATTTCATCTTTCTCATATCTTGTATCTATTCATCCTGCATCAGCATGTTCAGTTTGTGCCTAATCATTATTCTTTCTTCATTTGTTGCTTTATTTTGTGGAGTTTTTTGTAATATTTTTTATAATTCCATAACTGTATCTTGTCATTTAGTTTGTTTTTCTTCTTTTTCTTTATGTCTACATGCAGTGTATGAAATTTCTAAACTCCTAATATATGCCTTTGTGGTATCCCATAGGTTCTGGGCTGATGTTTATTGTTTTTTGTTTTTGTCAGAGTATATTCATGAACTGGGATAGTTTTCTTTTAAAAAATACTCCAATTCTTTCTCTATCATCTTAACACATTCCCTTTCTTTTAAGATCTGATTTAACATCCATCTTCTCTTTTTCAGTCCTTTCCAACTTATTTTGATTGGATTGTGGTCTGCCCATATATTTGTTTCAATTTCTAGTTCTTTTATATTACGCTCAGTCTCCACATTTGTCCATATCATATCCAATCGTGACCATGATTTATGTGGTGTCAAATAATAAGTATATTGTTTTTTCCCTGGGTTCCTTTCTGTCCATATATTTTTTAATCCTAATTGATTTGTCATTTAATAAAATATTTTTGGTTTTCCTTTTTTAAAAATCAATGTTATTACTCTCATAATTTTTTGGGGGGTTCACTATCACATTGAAATTGCCTACCAAGCATATATTCTCATATTCCAATTCTAATAGTTTTTATATAATTTATTATAACATCTTTCCTGTTTTTCATTTGGTGCATATGTAACAGTTAACAATACTTTCTTATAGTTTACAAATATTTCTAACATTAAGATTTTCTACCCTCCTCATCTGCATAGACCTGTTTTGATTGTAATTGCTTTCTAACATATATTGCTATCCCTCTTTTTGGGAGGGCAAAGATACATATAGATCCCCCAATTTCATTGATTCTAATAATTTACTATGAAGTTTTGTATATGTGTTTCCTGAAGACATATAATATATAATATTTATAATTTCTGTAATTTGATCAATATTTCTTCCTTTTTATTGGTGAGTTTAAGCCATTGACATTGATAGAAATTAATTTAATTTTTTCATCCTACTTTGTGTTTATTTATTAGTGCCTGTTTGCTCTTGTTTCCCTTTGTTGTCTTGTTCTTACACCTTCTCTTTTTGGTCTTTCGGCTTCTTGTTATCTTTCTCTTTCCTCCGACTGTTGTTCTTCCTGGCTCCTATTTTCCATTTCTTCTTTATTAGTTTGATCTTCTGATACTACATAGTTAAAAGAATTCTCCGCTGTTTATTTTGAACTTTTTGTCCTGCCACAATATTAGCATTCCTTCTGGAATGAGCCATATGAACAGAATGTTATGCTTATTTAGCTGTGAAGCCAGGAATCTATAGTTTTTTCTATGTTCTCTTATTCTCCTGAGAATTTGCTTTAACGTTACAATTTCTACTCCCTTGAAAAGACTGCTGGCCATTCAGGACTGCCTGCACAAACTCCCCTGCCCTTGCAATGATACATCCTTGAGCCTTGTGCAATGTCCTGAACAAGGCCTAACTATCCTTTTTACTAGCTATTCTGACCCATGCCCTTTTCCAACAAATCAAACACAATCCAAAAGGAATAGAAACCTTGTAATGCTTTTACAAAATAATTAGCTGTGATAAGCGCAAGCCTTGCCAAACTGTGTGAGACTTGCCAAAAGATAACAGACAAGAAATAATTTGCAATATAAGAATCTTCAAATGCAAACTCAGGATACTGGAATGTCCACGAGGCTGGAGTTTCAAAACGTCTTTGTCTTCTGCAAAGTACATTCATTTCACAGCTGGCTTTTATCTTCTTGAAGGAGGGGACATTACCTTGCAGCCTTACTACTGAGTTGCTGTTGTAGTTGCTCTTTCCTCTGAACAATCCTGCATGCATGCACACTTGGCACAGGCTCCTCAGGAACCTCCCTATCACTGCTGCCAGCCCCCACAATCTCTGAAGGCAGAAGTCCACTCCCTAATGGTCCTGACTCCTCATCTAAGTCATCGCTCTCCTCAGCTATCCACACCTGCGGCTGGCTAACCACAACATTAGCAGACTCAAACATGCATACCTGGAATCGCTTTCCTAGCATGCCTAACAAGGCTTAACCCCTATATGCTGCCTAGCTGCTTGCCTCTTGTGGGCATTTAAATTCCTGTTAATATTCCTTCTCTTTTGCTGTAGGGGGTAGAATAAATGCAGGCCCTGGCTGCCTTTTAGGTGCTCCTTTTTCTCCAGCTTTTGAGGCACAAAAGCTCCACAAAAATTAAAAGCATTTTTAGGCTAGAATGATTAGAAATAAAAAGCATTTTTTTTTAAATTTCACAGCCCCCCCAAAGTAGGGTTTTGTTTCCCAAAAATACAGGTTTCTTTACTTTACTTAACTGTTTGTTTGTTTTGAATGCCCATAGAATTAGTCTAGGGTTAAGCTAATCATGTACCCAGAGGCTTGACTCCCGCACCTTATCTGTTAGGGTTACTTATGCTTATCTTGATGGGCTGAGGCCAACATCTCATATCCAGTTAGGGTTATGACCTTGTGAGTCCTGCACCATGTGCGGGTGGATTATGCACATCACATCTGGGGAGGAGAACTTTGCACATGATATCCAGAGGGTAAGGGCTCTGCACATCACTTCCACTTAGGTTCATGATCTGGTAATCGCCACATGGGTTTGTCTACTTTGATGACATCAAAAGTGCTGATAATTTTCATTAAAAAATGGTATACACTATATCTACCGTGTTTCTCCAACAATACAACCTCCACCAATAGGAAGGCCCAGCATGATTTCTAGGCATGAGGTGAAATTAAGCCCCACCCCCTAAATTTAGGCCTATTAAAGCCATGCGTTTCCCTGCCATTTCTCAGATCGTTCATTAGAACTACATGAGGTGAAGAGAAATGGGGGGAAAGGGCGGGGGTGGGGGGGAAACTTGCCTTTAGGAGTGCCCTGCAGGTAGCCTAGGCTAGAATACCCTGATAGCTGATAGAAGCTCACTTGAAGGCAGAATCACCAGCCACTTCAATTGGCTGGTAGAAGCGGCTTGGGGCAAGCGCAAACACACACACTCCCCTCACCATGAGGCCACTTCAATCTGCAGATCGAAAGTTTCCTTGAGGACACAGTCCCCAGCTGCTTTGGGGTGAGGCGTGGCTGTCCCTGTCCCCTCACCTTTAGGGCAGTCTCTTTCCAGCGATGGAAGCTCCCCAAGTGCACTCAACAGTCACTTTGATCGGCTGGTAGAAGCAGCCTGGGGTGAGCGCATGCACGCACTCCCCTTGCCACGAGGCCGCTTCTATCTGCTGATTGAAAGCTCCCTTGACACAGTCCCAGCTGCTTTGGGGCAAGGCGTGGCTTGCCCTGTCCCCTTGCCTTTAGGGCAGTCTCTTTCCAGTGATGGAAGCTCCCCAAGTGTGCTCAACAGCCACTTCGATTGGCTGGTAGAAGCGGCCTCACGGCGAGGGGAGTGTGTGCATGCGCTCACCCCAGGCCGCTTCTTCTGGCCGATCAAAGTGGCTGTTGAGCGCACTTGGGGAGCTTCCATCGCCAGAAAGAGAAGAGTTCTAAGTTCAAATTCCTCATACTTTCTCTGAAATCAAATCATATCAAATCAAATTTATTACAGTCAAAGACCAGAGACCAGAACAATAAACAAACAACCCCCCCCAAACAATATATCAACCTTTAAACTATGAGGCCCATAGTCATTAAATACTAAAATGCAAGAGTAATAATGCAACAGAGCTTGCTACATTAGTTGTGTAAAGTGGCTATGGCAGTTTAGTCACATATTTTTGACAAATTTTAGTTTTAAGAGCATCTTTTCCATTGCTCTTTCCTTGATTCTACTATATCATGTAATCTTCCATCGCCCAGTCAATATCAAATACTTGGGGCATTTCTGCCAAAGATTCTTCCATTGCACCTAAAATGCGTGATCAGCTGTAAACAGAAATCTCTGTATAAAAGTGATGACAATGTAACAGAGAAAATGGAAGCAAGCGTGCTACCCAGGATTATACAATGTTAAAGAACACTCTTTAAAAATGCCAATGTGCAAGCTCAAATAAATTATTTTCATATTAGTATGAAATACTTACGTAACACCCTTTTGACTTTTGTGCTTTTGTCAAGTTGCAACAGAGGCCAGTTCAAAGGGATTATAGCCTGGTTTTAAGGGAAGTGGCTCTAATTTAAACATGATCAATGAGAAGTCTTTAAGACCACACAAGCCAGAGACATGTTGCTCTTGAAAAGCATAGAATCTACAGAATCTATTCATTATCTAGACTGTCGTAAAAATGAAGACATTTTAGCTGATTAATTGTGTGAATTTCAGTTGTTTACATGATATCTGAGATTTAGTGAAGAAGTTAAATCGAGCAGTATCTCTTGAAAAACTTCAATTTTTTCCAAAATTGCATCAACTTGCATGACAACAGAAATTTCTTCTGCTACCCCACATTTCTTTACAATCCTCAATTTAACATTAAGAGTTCAATTGCATTCCAGAACTTAAGATTTGCTCAGTAAGAGGAAATCTTGGTGCTTAATTCTTAGAATATGATCCTTCCCTAGCAAGTACAATTTGCGTCATTTAGTCCCACTTCAATTTTGGATTTCACATTTCTAATGTAAAAAGTGGACCTTGCGAGGCTATATTTCCTCATCCCATCATTAAGAGATTCTTAAGATCATATTTCCAAGTTAATCGAAGCAGAAGGAGAGAAGAGGCCATTCTTATTCTTCCTTCAAATTATTCTTTCTCTGAACCAATTGATTATAAAATTTCTTTTTTCCATGCCTCATTAACATGTATATAAATTTATATTCAGGTTCTATGATGACGAACAGTAAAGTAGGGTTGTATGGGTCATTTAAATCTTTTCTATGACAATAATTTCCCCTTTTCATGTAACTTTTTAAACCCTTTTTAACTCATTCATTAGATTGTATGACTTTTTCCTAAAGTAAGAGCTAAATACCAGTGGATTGTAGGTCAGTAGTGGTGAATCATATCATTTCTATTTAAAGAAACCCAATTAAATATTTAAAACACATAATTTGTTAAATACTGTGTATCTTTCTAGCCTTAAGGTATGTACTGACACAATTGTACAGGATGTATTCCCTTACCTACTTCCTCTTCTCTTGAGGCTGAATCAAAGAAATATATTCAAAGAAGATACATCTCATACTAAATTTAGTCTGAAAAAAAAAACTGACTATGGTGATTCAAACGTATATTTATTTATGAACATTTTCCCATTATACTTCTGTGAAACTCAGCCCAGTTACTGAAGAACTTTTGACCTCTTGGGAAAAAATAATAGCTGCTGATATGCAATTTATATTGATATATATTTCTGAATTTGTCATCACTACCACCTTGATTTGAACTCTGTTTTCTACTTCAGCTTTCATATTGATGTATAGTCTAATAGTTCACAATGGAAGAGAATTTCTCCAACTTTGAAAAATGAGGTCATTTATCCTTTCATAATTATTTAATGACATCACTGAGAAGCTCTCATTGGTACAGAATAGTAATAGCACTCTATTTTGCAAGCAATTTTGCACACTATTTTGCATGAGATCTCTTTTGGTCATGGCACTTTGATTTTGATATGTCCTCCCAAATGAGAAATGTTGTGTAGGACACCTCCTCTTTATTCAGTCTAAGGGGTTATTTATAACCTCCTAAGATTTGGATATTACATTCAGGCTCAGAAAAAAATTAAGATATGATAATACAGAAGAAGGGGAGAATCATTAAGGAAGTGATTCTCAGCTGTAATTCTGAAACCCACAGATAGAAGTCAACAAATTGAATGGTTTGAAGTGTCTTTTATTTATCTATGTACAGTAATCAGCAAGAACGGTGATCCCAATCAAGGTTAGCACCGGAAGCATCTGTCTTCCAGTGTAATTTATCCCCTTACTCCACCCACACGCCTCTACCTCTGCCCTACACCCGTGTCCCAATTACCCTATTATCTTTAATCTTCCCCAAGCCCTGCATTCTACACTGAATGCCCACTTATCCCCAATTCCCAGCTAATCCCTTTTCCCTCCATTCCACCAATACTCCCATTTAAAACCCCTTCCCAAGCATTTTATCCATTGGATTCCAACCCAATGCAAGGGATTCCCCTCAACACATTGTTGCGATGGACTCCCCTTTCATCTTTCTCAATGACAATCAATTCAAACAGCAAAAATGCTAAGGTAGAGTGTTCCCTCCCCCAACATTTCTAATACTCAGCTGTGTGGTTCACCTTGATGATGTCATTAGGAGGCACCGGCTCTTCCTGAGCATGGAAACACTGCAGCTATCAGGCAAGGATCCTCATGGAGCCCGACAGGCTTCCCCCTCGACCATTGGCCTATCTAGGAGAATAAACATAGGGATGTAAATATCATATAATTATACAATTATTCCTTTCTATTTTCCTTCGTAGGATTGTTCTGATGAAAACATTTACATAACTGAGGAGTGTGCATATCTGTAAAAACTACCCATGATGCATCTGAAAGAGGATACTCTTTCCATTTTACTAAATATTGTAATATCCCTCTACATTTCTTGGGAATCCAATATCTCTTTGACCTCATATTGGTCATCGGTTATTGGCCGAGGTTGTGTTTGGTGTGAAACTGAATCCTTATAAACAGGTTTTAGTAAACTACAATGGAATACGGGATGTACCCATTTAAATCGTGATGGGAGTTTCAACTAACGGTCACAGGATTAATAATTTTCACAATAGGGAATGGCTCAATATACTTTTGACCTAGTTTCTTTCAGGGGAGACTCATATTCAAATATTTGGTTGATAAATATACTATATCTCTAATTTGGAAAGATTTTGGTTCAATTCTTCATCAGCTTGTGTTTTGTATATGGTAAAAGTATTACACAATGATTCTTGTACTGAATCCCATGAGTCCTGTATTCTCTCAGACTATGGAACTGGAGTTATGGTTTTCTCATTATCATGTGGCCGCTCTGGAATAGGTACAAAATCAGTACCATATACTATTCAAAAGGGGGTGTGTGTCCTATGTTACCATGTATGGTATTGTTGTAGGCTACCTCAGCAAATGGTAATAAGTCAGACCAGTCATTCTGTTGATAGGACACATAACAGCATAAATATATTTCTACTGCCACATTGGCTCTTTCAGAAGCCCCATTCGTACTTGGGTGATAAACAGTACTTAAGCCCATGTCCCACTGCACCAATGGATGCAAAGAGGATGTAAAATGGACAAAAAAACTTGCCATCCATTTGAAAATGCGATGCATCCATTGTGTACTCACTGCGTACGTGTTTCATACACTCTATCCATCAAACATCCGTCTACTGTTATTTCATCCGCTCAAAAAGTTTTGAGCTGCACAAAACCTTTTGAGTGGATGAACTTTCTGACGCGTACAATCTACATCCACGACACATACGGGCAACAAAAGTTCAACGTCCATTGTCATCCATGACATGTCCGCTGTATCCTCTCGGCATCCTCTGGCCATCCCCTCAACTCACATCCGCTCCAGCTGAAAGCGGAAAGAGGGAGGAAGTGAAAGGTACACTGAACGTCCACACAGCGTTAGTAGCATGGAAATAGAAATGATGTAAGCAGATGCATCTCATCTATAAAGCATTAAAACAACCAAAACGTTTGTATATGGGACGTATCTCAGATATTTAGGATGTCTGGAGTATGCCGAGAGTATGTGGAAGGACACCTCGCGAAAAACTGATATTTCCTATAAAAAGGGGGAGGAAATCAACTGGATCTCACTATCAGCAGCCGTGGTGTACAGACCTCTTCACCCTTGGTCTTACTCTTCCACATCATCCATTGATCTTCACTACACTTCCCTTATGGTAAGCTGGCCAATCATTAACAAAAGAACCAAGCCACTCTTGAGAACGTGTTGTCAGCCTTTTTCCTATGGCAAGGAGAAGAAGGAGACATCCAAGAAGCTGTGTGGGATCGTGAGGATGGGAGATTGGGAGAAGAGTGAGAGTTTGGAACTGATATGACAAGCTGATGGTTGGAGCTGAGGAATGAAGCCTGTGCAATTCAGCAACTTCCCTGAGGATGGCGACCCAGCCATGTTTTGATGAAGTTGTTGGCAGCATCTGAGACCCCAGGTTTGACAAAGCGGCGCGTAGCGCGCAACGTTGCGCGTTCCATGTCTGGAACGCTGGACTGAAGGTGGCACGAGGTAGCTGGTCGCACCTGGCCTCTGGACACAATACAGAAACATGCAAGTATGCCTGGAGGGTGCCGACACAACACCACATCGAGAATAGGTCACCGAGAAGTGGGCGCAGGCGCTCATCGGAAGAATGTCGGAGGAGCTTCGCTCTAGTGACCGCCATTCACCTGAAGAGAATGGCTGGGGCGAAAGTGGCTGCAGAACAGTGGTATCAGAGGGGTAGGAACTTTCCCCACTAGCTGTCTGGTTAGAGCCATTTAAGATGGCGAAGCACGCTCGGTCCTTCTCGAACAAGACCCATCCAACGTCATGGTCCTCTACTTCTACTAACTACAAGGGCTTCTTCACAGGCATCATCCTCTTTGCCATGGGTTGATTGCTGGACTTACAAGTTCAATGGTACATGCGATGCTTCAAGGCAATGGTCAGCGTTTCAGATCAGCCAGGTATACAATGCCCAGTGAACCTCTAAAGGATGGCCTGGAACGACAACCTCATAAATGGGTTCTCCGATCCAGACCCCCTTCCCAACCGAAACGACAAGATTGCCCTTGTATACGTGGGATGACGCTTCGTCCCTCAGAACAACCTCACATGAGCCCTACATTCCACAATACCTCACCCGAAAGAGAAGTCTTTACAACTACAGGTCTGGTCCAAGGGCAAGCGGGTGGTGGAGAATGCCTTCGGCATCTGGACCACCAGGTTCAGGTACTTTTCTCAACCGCCATGCCAGTTATCACGCAGGAACTGTGAGGAGCATCGGTGGAAGCTTTGCTGCATCTGCACAATACTTCCCTGTGGCACGCCGCTAACAGACAGTGCTTGCCAGAACAGGCTTGTGGACTGGGTAACAAGGCAATGGGGGACATGGAGCCTGGTGAAATGGAGGCAAGGACGAAACCTGACAGACACTGTGGATGTACCAATGCCCAACAGAGCTTCACGTGCAAGGGAAGAAGCAGGGCAACCTCCTGAAACACTGGTGCAACTCCGCAGTGGAAGCAGTGGAGTGGCAAAGACAGGATGGTAGCTGCTTAATGGATGCTTCCTTGAGTTGTCTCATAAACACTGATGAGATTGGTGCCATGAATGTTTGAGTGGCTCTACAATGATAGAGCTAATAAAAGAGCTTGTGTTTATTTTGGAATGTGTTTGATCATGAATAAATTGTTATTGATAAAAGGGCCATAATGTGTGGCAACACCTGGGAGGGCGGACCATCAGGGTCCCACTATCTTGCACTGGAGGTTTTCTCAATCCACAGCTATCCTTACCCATCACAGCTATCCTTACCCATCCCACAGCTATCCTTACCATCCACAGTATCCTTGATCTATCCCACAAGCATGCCAAAGGCTTAACCCCTTTTTTTCAAAGTTTTTCACCAACACTTTTTATTAAGTAAAAAAAATGAACCAATTGTGTGAAGCAAAGATAACCATGTTAACAACTGTCTTAGTAAACTGTATTAACTTTATCTATAAAAGCAAAATGACCAAGTAAACGTGTCCTTTAAGCAAAGATAAAGTGAACAGGTAACATCTCAGTCCTTGGCACTTTATTGCTCAGTCACTCTGAGGCATGTCAATTGGTCCTCACTGTCGAGCGGCCAGGGACTGTGGAGGTGGGGGGGGGGGGGGCCCCTGGCTGGCTGTGGGGCTGGGAGTGCTGGTAATGAAGGCGCCATTGGGGTGGCCTGGCTTCCGGAGTATCAACAGGGGGATGGGTGTGTTTCAGGAAGCTCTCAGAGAGCTAACTCAGTCCGTGAGGTTTGAGAGGATGTCAGGCATAGTTTGATGACAGAATTTCTGTTCGAGGGGCCCCGTGGCTGTGGGGTGGTGGAAGGAGGAAATGTACGTGGGGGCTGTCTGGTCTGCAGCTGGGTCAGGTGAGCGGCGTCTGTGGCATGCATGTACTGGGCCTGGGACTGGGAAGGGCTGCTCTGCTGTGGGAAGTCCTGGTACTCGTAGCCTTGGTAGGTGAGGGGTGTTGAAAGCCGTGGAAGGGCTGTGGACATCGCCTGGGGTGGAGAGCGTCCTTGGAGTGGGTCGGAGCAGGTTCAGCTGGGCTTGGAGGGTGGTTGCAAGCAGTGGCTGTGAATCTTCTCCTTCCTCCACCTGGTACTGGGCCTCGGGCATGTCCATGGGGGTCGCGATGGCTTCCCCATACGTGATGAAGGGCTTGTGGTTTGAGGATCGCTAATCACTGTGACCCATCTGAGAGAGAAGATCTTGGGTGCTGGTGTTTGATGTGTCCCTGATCATCCAGCCCGACAGTGTGGGCTCTGACCTCCCAGTCCTGCCCTCTCTGCCTGCTTTTCCCTGTGGAGGTTAGAAGCTGGTGTGGGTTGGTCTCTGGGTGGCCTTGCTTTTCTTGCTCCATCTGAGACAGGGGATACTCCACGTTCCCTCTGGCATGGGGACGTGCAGCTGTCGGGGGGGTCAAGTGCCTGTGGGGCCCGTCCAAAGACACCTGCCCTGGCTTTTCTCCTGGCTTGGAAGAGGAGTGGCTGTCTGTGGTTGTTCTGAGGGAGAGGGTTGACAAGAGGGGCTGCTTCCTCGGTGGCGGACCTACCTCCAGTAAGATGCACTTGGCCACGACGTACATGCTCCCGTCAGTGGAGCTTGACAGCGGCCTGCCCGGATTTCTTCAGGTGGCAGCTTTGCCTAATACCAGGTTGGGCATGTGGCTCCACCAATTCCAGGTGTACATCTGAAAGTAAGCCCAGGCTCTCTGCCTTGTCTCTCCATGCTGCCTGCTTT
The DNA here is from genome assembly GCA_004320025.1 of Laticauda laticaudata. Taxonomy (NCBI): domain Eukaryota; kingdom Metazoa; phylum Chordata; class Lepidosauria; order Squamata; family Elapidae; genus Laticauda; species Laticauda laticaudata. The sequence continues at coordinate 17,033 of BHFT01000613.1, read as the reverse complement.
CTCTTTGGGGTCCGTGACTAGAGCCTGTGGCCCTTTCTGCACAAAGTACTCCCGTTCTCACCTTCAGCCATTCCAGCAACCTCCTCCTCATGGTCCCTTGGGAAAATGGAATTTGTTTTTCCCTCTCTCCCTTCTCCTTGCCTTGCCCCTCTTTCCTCCTCTGGCACGGGGCCTTTTCCCGGGCCCTTCAGGCAGCAGGGCTTTGAGGGCCCTTGGGGCTGGTCACCACACAAGCACAGCACCACCACACACCATCAGCAAGCAAGCACCAGCAGGAGAAGCACCAGCAGCACCACGCACCACCAGCAGCAGCCAGAGAAGCACCAGCAAGCAGCACACCAGCCAGGAGAAGCACCACCAGCACTAGCAGCACCACCGGGCAGCAACAACCAACCAACACCAGCAGCAGCAGCAAGAAGCACCAGCAGCTTCAGAGTCAGCGCCCAGGGGCTGGGATGGTGGTTTTCTTGACCTTCTTGGCCATGGGCTGCAGAGTTAGGCACAAGGCCTTTTCTTCTTCCCTGATTGACGACCATGGTGTTTCTTTCAAGATGTCTCTGGCCAAAAGCAGGTCTTTCCTCTGAATGCTGGACTGCTTTTGTGAGCTGCTCCTTTTTATATCTGCGGAGCTGATGCAATTATCCTCCCCGCAATGCGGCAGTGGACGCTTTGCATCCACTACGCATCTGCTAATTCATCCGCTATGCATCCTATAGATGTTCCCTGTTGCATCCGCATATCGCTACGGCATTCCCCGTCATTCCGCTACGCGTCCGCTTCACTCTCTTCACGGAAGCCCTTCAGATGGGTGTTCATGCTGCTTCCATCCGCTTCCATCCGCTAGGCTTCCTACAAACATCCGCTTACCATCCTCGCTACGTCCTACCCCCAGTTCCGTTCCTTTCTGTTGTTGTCTGTTCTGTTTATGCAAATTTGGGGCACTTTTGAGAGTGGATAACAACGGATGGAGGCACCTCCAAAATTTTGCTCATCCGCTGTGTCCTTTTTTCATACGTTTTGCATCTGTCGGCCAGTGTGACCTAGCCTTTAAACCCTGTTGTGACCCAATCATTTTAACAAATTCTCACCCAAACCTAGCTTTAAATTGGACCCCTCAGTCTGAGATAATTCACCCTGGTACGCCATGTATATGGAGTATATATATGTATTTTTGATAAACAAATTGGCTAACTTATGTGCAGATCGTAATCCTTTACATGGGATGAAATGCACTTGTTTCAAAAATAAATCTATCACAGTCAATATTACTGTAAAGCCCTGACTATTTGGCAGGTCCACAAATATCTTGCCACAGTTTAGTAGGATTAGATACCATCTGCAATAACCCTAAGGTCTTTCCAGGACATGATTTACTACTGGCACATATGCACACCTTTTGACATAGTGTTCAATATTCAACCACATGCCTGGCCACTAAAACTGCCTTTTAACTAAATGTAAGTTTTTAAAATATCCATAATGTCCAGCTTGTTTACTGTCATGATATCGTTGAAGTACCTTCTTTCTCAATATAGCAGGTATATATAATTTTGTTCCTCTTCAGGATAATCCATCATTTGTAGTACATTGTGTTTTATTATCTTTTAACCATGAATCATTCCCCAAAGCCTTTGGTAGATCTTCTATTAATTTATCTATTAATCTGGAATGCCAACTATTATTATCTATTCTGCGCCACCTGGCCTCTGGAACCACATACAGAAACAACCTTAAAGACTGTGAAGTATATTTTCCTTGAATAATAGGTTGTATAACTATTTCCCTGTTGCTATCATATTGAGGAAGCTGTGATTATTTCCTACGGGTACATATTTAAATATGAAATTAAATCTCCGGAAATATAGTGTCCATCGAACCTGTTTAGGCAACAGTCTATCGGGTGTCTGAAGAGCTTCTAAATTTTTAATGGTCTATCCAGACCTCAAACTGATTCTTAGATTCTTCAAGAAATTGCCTCCACATTAACAATGCCCATCATACAGCAAAAGCCTCTTTTTCCCAAATCACCCAATTTCATTCAGTTGTACTAAACTTTTTTGAGGTGTATGCACATGGTTGTAATATACCGTTTCTATTTTTCTGTAATAACACTGCTACTGCCACATCACTGGCATCAGCTTGAATTACAAAAGGCAACTCCAGATCTGCAAGTTTTAATCCTGGCTTTTGTACAAACATTTGTTTAAGTTATTCAAAAGCCTGTTGACATGCATTTGACCATGTTATTGTCTGACCATGGTTAAATTTCTTTGTTTGTTCTTGGTTAGTTTTTAACAAATCTGTCAAAGGGAGAGCCAATATAGCAAAAGAGGGGATAAATTGCTGATAGAAATTGGCAAAGCCTAGGAAGTTTTTCAATTGTTTTCTAGTGGTGGGTGCTTGTACTCCAATACTGTTTGTGCTTTCATGGGGTCCATCTGTAGTCCTTTGCCCAATACCCTATATCCTAAATAGTCTAACTGTGAGAGATGGAATTTACATTTTGATGATTTGATGAATAACTGGGCCTGTAGTAACTTTTTTAGAACTTGTTGTACCAAGTGTACATGCTGTTCCATTGTTTCTGTATAAATTAATATATCATCAAGATATACGAATACCTCCCTATACAGATGTTCATGCAGGACTCCATTTATTAACTGCATAAAAACAGCAGGGGCTCCTTGTAAGCCAAATGGCATGACCCTAAACTGATAACTACCCAGGGGACAATTAAAAGTAGATTTCCACTCATCTCCTCGGTGAATACATACTCTATAATAAGCCTCTTGAAGATCTAATTTAGTGAAAATTTTACCATATGCTAATGTGGCTAATAAATCTTTAACAGTAAAGGATATAGTGGTTCCTTACATAAAGCATTTAGACCCCTGAAATTGACACATAATATCAACCCCCCCATCCTTTTTTTCTCTAAACAAAACCTGAGCTGCTATGTGTGCCCTTCCTGGTTTAATAAACCCTCTTACTAAATTAGTATCAATATACTTTCTCATCCTATCCATTTCCTTCAGGGGAAATGTTCAGGGGATAATTTACCCCGGTCATTAGCTCTGCAAAATCCTTGATCCATTTGTCCCAAGCATGCCCTTGGATTGCATAGTGGGGATATTGGGCATTCAGCTATCCAATGGCCCGGTTGATTGCACCTATAGCACCTGAATGTTCCTCTACCAGGCAGTGTTTTAATATTTGGGAAAGGCCATGGAGACAAGGTATTGAGTTGTGTGCTGGGTCTACATTGGCTTTCACTTTGCCCTTTCAACTGACAAAGACCTGAATCTAGTTCAATGACTTCACAATACCATTCTTGCAGTCTTGTTGGTAGTCCCCACTTGTCCCAATTCACAGTCCTTCTCTAAAGAGATGGACTAACATTCTTTCTGGGCAAGTAGGAACTCTTCCAGCAGCTCTTCTGAATTCCTGCACATACTCCCTTGCTGAGTGACCATGTTGTTTTCCTGTCAAGAAATCCTGCTCAATTTGCTGTATCTTGGAATCATTGTCAAATCTATGCATAAAGCTTCCAGAAACACCCCCAGGTCTGCTAATGTAGGTGATCTTACCTGATGTAAATCAGCTGCCCATTCTCCTGCCTCTCCATCTAAAGCACTGGCAATAGCCACCACCATTGCCCACTGGGAAGGATAATATTTTCCATATAAATCAATGTGATTAATAACCTGTCTCAAAAAGACAGCTACCCAGTTGGCATCCCCATTGAATGTAGCATGCAACTGAGGAGGACTCCAATGTCCATGTGGACCCAACATTTTTCTACTAATGTCTTGTTGCTCCTCCCCATATGGCCAGTCCTGTATAGACCCAGACTATACATTCATTTCCCCAGAAAACCTGTCTGTCCAGGCAGTGCTGCCACAGTACCATAAAATTGTTGTGTGTGTAAGTCCTGTCTCTCAAGTGGCCTACTCAAATCCACTCCCGATGGCATTGGACTGGAACTCTGTAACAGTCTACCAACTATTCTACTGTGTTTCCTGCCTTGCCCCATATCCTTTGATAATGGTGCTGTTGGGAGGTCTTGAAGAGATAATTCTCCAAACTGCATGCGTAGCATATCCAAGTGTACTATTAGGTGTTGGTGTTTCTTATCCCATGTTGGTTTTGGTATACCTAACAAAAAGATTTCTGGTTTAAATTTAATCTTTTGTTTTGTTAACTCTTCTAAACATGCTCAGATTTTGAGCCAATACTTTCATACTTGGGGACATGTCTACCACATGTGAAAATATGTTCCCTGGCTATGGTTGCACTTCCAACATTTGGCTGACAAAGGTTGAGGAACATTCTGGCCAGTCTTGCTGGTAGAAGGTACCACCAATAAAACATTTTATAAATATTCTCTTTATAGGAGACCAATAGCATTAATTTGTAGTTTGCTTGCAATAATATTCTGATAGATCCAAATCGATAGTATGACTGAAATTTTTGGCCTATGTTATCATGTTCTCCTTAACCATCTCCTCCTCCATTTTAAATGCCAAAAGGTAGTTATATACTTTAGTAATCATCTTTTTTTCACCTCCCTGTCATATTTTATCTAATTCCTGAAAGGTGGTGTAAAATCCAAATTGTTCTTTGTCTTTTTTGTATCTTGTTTGAATTTGAATGTAAGGCCACCAACCTATCTCAATTCCTTGTAATTTTAACTGGCTCTGTGTTTTTAGTTCCCCTTCATCCATGGTAAGTTCTTTATACTTTATTATTTTGTTCAAATCCATGGCATTAGGGTATATTAATGCCACCATTGGTGATAGTCAGTGATTCCTTTTGATTTTTTCCCATACATGGAAGAAAGCATTTCTTACCCAGTGTCTTTGGAAATAATTATGACATCTATTTTTCCCATCCCAAAGGAAAGTGTGTCAGCCAAGCGGTAGATTGAAGCCTTCTATAGTCAGTATTGCTTTGTCTGCCAGATTAACCCAGTCCTTAATCCAGGCGCTGACCACGGCCTGGTGATATAATTCAAATTCTGGGAGGGCAAAGCCTCCCTTACTTCTACTATCTTGCATTAATTTGTATTTTATTCTGGGTTTTTTATTTTGCCAGAATAATTTGGCAATTCTTTTATTAAGGTATTTTAAGAATTTCTTTCCTAGCGTGACTGGCACGGTTTGGAATGGGCACAATAGTTTGGGTAACACCTTAGTTTTAATAGACGCTATCCTTCCCATCATTGAAAGATGTATATATACCCATCTATCTGGACCTTTCTGTATCTGAAACATTGGTTTATCATAATTATCTGCCTTGATTGTGGAACATTTTGCCATAAGCCAGATCCCCAAATATTTTACTCTCTTTGTTATTCTTCATCAATTCCTCATTTTGCCTTCTAGTACAGTTTTTAATTATTATTTTTGTTTTTTCTTTGTTAATTTTGAGCCCTGCCACCTTGACTCTATCTCTTGCATTAAATTTTTTCTTGCATTACTTGACTCTTTAGGGTCCTCCATCATGAAGACCATATCATTGACAAAAGCTTGTAACTTGTTTGTTTCTTTTTTGATAGTCAGTCCTTGGATGCCTTGATTTTCCCTTATTTGAATCAACATACCTCCGCCGATAATATATATAATAGTGGGGCAAGAGGACATCCCTGTCTCCTTCCTTTACTTATTTTTAGATTATCTGTGGTTTCTCCATTAATCATCACTTTTGCATTTTGTGTCAAGTATATTGTTTTGATTAATTCTATAATTTTTTCACCAAATTTCATCCTGGATAATTGTTCAATAAAAAATTGTCAATGTAAATTATCCAATGTCTTTGGGGCATCCAAAAACATTAATGCCACCAGTTTATTAGAATGGGTCTAATGATACTCTAAGACATCCATTCTGATCTGGGTGGATGATATCATTTAATTTTTTTTTAGTCTTTCAGACATTATTGCAGCTAAATTTTTATAATGCACATTCAGGAGTGAGATAGGTCTGTAGTTCTTAATTTGGTGAGGTTCAGTTTGTTCTTTTGGGATAAGGGTATAAATGCTTCTGTCCATGTTTGGGGTATTTTTGCTTGTTCTAGGGGCACTTCATACAGCTCCACCAACAAGTCCCCTAATGAGTCTTGAAATTTCTTGTAGAATTCTGCGGATATTCCATCTAGTCCTAGAGTTTTATTGGTTTTTTTGTCTTCCAATTGCATCTTTTACTTCTTTTGCAGTTATTCTATCATTTAACATATCCTGAGCAGTTTTAGTTATACTGGGTAAGTCCTTATTCTCAAAGTATTGTGTAATATTCTCATCTGGGATTTCTTCTTTTTTGTATAGATTATCAAAGAAATTTTGGGCTATTGTTTTTTCTTTATCAATTTGTGACCATAGTATTCCATTATCATCCTGTAGGAATATTATAATATTTTTTCTTCTGTTCTTTCTTTAATTTATGATTGCAACTTCCTGGCCATTTCTTCTTGCAGATTTAAATTTATTTCATGTTTCATCAGATTTAATTCTCTTTTAATTAATTCATTACTCAGATCTTTTTGCAATTTGGCTTCCATATTTTTCAGTTTCTCCTGTCGTGATCTGTTGCTTCTTCCTGTCTTTGTTTTTTTAATTTTTAATTTTTTTAAAAAATTTTTGGTTTTAAAACAAACATAAACAAACAAAACATAAAAACATTAAGCCATCTTCCATATATATACATACAGTGTGCGGTTGGTTTACAAATTGTTTTGTGCTACCATTTTGTAGTCTTCACTAACAATTACATTATATATCTCTCTCATACTTTCAATCTAATATCAAGTACATTAATATCTTTATTAATCAGTTGCTGACTATACTTTTATCCATTTATGTTTTATAAAAATAATATATATTTACTTAGTTTATTTTATAACAATTCATATTATCCTCCACATCTATCCTGTAGGTATAATTAAAGAAAAAAGAAAGAAAATACATCTTTATATATTTATTATTTTCTAAAAATCTACATATTACATTACTATGTTTTGTTATGTAACCATTGATAGAATAGATCCCAAATTTTATAAAATTGTTTATCATCTTGTTCCTCTAATTTCAAATGTCAATCTATTCATCTCGGCACACTCCAATATTTTTTTAATGATTCCTCCTGTGATGGTGTCTTCTCATTTTTCCAGTTTTTTAGCAAATACAATCTTAGCCGCTGTTAATACATTTACATTAGATATTTGAAATCTTTGCGATATATTTCAGGCAAAATTCCCAATTAAAAAAATTCTGGTTTCAAGTCTATATGCTTGTTTGTCATTTTTTTCAGCCACACTGTGGATTTTAGTCCAATTTTTTTAATGTCCGAACATGTCCACCACATATGATAAATGTCTGATGACATTTCCAACACTTTTCGGACTTATTCTTGAATTATTCTTATTCTTGCTATTCTTGTCAGGGGGAAGTGCCACCTGTAAAACATCTTATACAAATTTTCTTTTATGTGCTGGTTGACACTGTCATTTTATGATTTTGAGACCACAATTTTTGCCATTTCTCGAAATCAATCCCATATCCAAAATTCTTCCCCAAGCAATCATAGTTACTTTAAACTTGTTCTTTCTTCTAGTTTAATTTTGTAATAAATTTCCATAATATTTTTTTAATCATCTTTTCATCTGCATAAAATGATTCAGCTTTCTCAGTTGAGTCAATTCTACATCTCTTTCTTGCCATGTGAACACTAAACCTTCTGGAATCAGTCATGTATAATTCACCTCTTTTTTAAGTACCAATTTGGTCAAGAATTGGTATTCTCTTCTCATCTCTCTCACTCTTCTGGGCACTTGTTTCAAGACCACAATCTCCTTATCCTTGTATTTCAATGTTTTCTCTCTTGCCACTTGGCTTTCTTTGTAAATCTGATATGAACTTCTCTTGGTAGGCTATTTCTCATCACACATCTTGTAAAGACTCGATAAACCTCTTCTATTCCATCCATCATCTTCTTTGAGTTTTTCCAAAGCTTCAGCCAGTATTTCAATCATTACCTCAGCTAGGTTTTGTCCTTTTTTCCTCTGTTTTGAAATCTGAGATAAAATTCTGATCTGTCCATCTCCCATCTCAGCATACCGCTTTTATCTTGTTCAACCACAGTTAATCTGTTATCAATGTCTCCAATCTTCTTATCTCTTTGTTTTACCTTTTCTTCAATTTCTTGGAGCCTCTCATCATACTTCATCATCATTTGTTGGATGCTTTCCACTTTTTCACAGTTTTCCCTGTTCTTTGTTCAATTTTCTCTGTACTTTGTTCAATATTCTCTGATCTTGTTTGAATATTTTGAATTCTTTGCATAATCATCCACAGGGTCACTTTTTCTTGTCCTTTTTCTTGCTTTAACATTGTCTGTATTGAGCATTGTCCTCCAGATGGTGGAGAGGAGGAAGCAGAAGTTGAAGAAGCAAGAATTGTTAACTTCCTACTCATTTTTGAGAAATTCAAGAACTTTCAGATTCTTCTAGACCTTTAATCCAGTTGTGAAATAACCAATTACAATTCAAAGTAAAAATAGTGGAAAAAAAGAAAAAACCAATTGGTAATAATTTAAAAAGAAAAAGGAAAAAAAATTCTTCAGGCTCTTGTATACCTTAATCCAATTGATTAATTAAATAATAATAAAATTCAAAAGTAAAAGAAAAAGGGCATAAGCACACCATAAAAACACACAAAAAAAAGAAAAATTGTCAAGTCCCAAGAAAGGCAAAGAGGTGAGAAAAAGACTAAAAAAAAAAAAGGAAAAAGAAAAAGATTCTTCGGTTCTTCAACACTTAATCCAATTTAGAGATCTCAAATATAAAAAAAATGCATAAAAAGAAACCATAAAGAAACCAGTATGAAAGGTAAACATTCAAATAGCTATTCACTAAAAAAAAAAAAAAACTGATGAGGGCAGGTAGCACAGCTTAGAAAAAAATGATTTAAAAAAGCACACTGCACTTTGTTTTATTATCCAAGGCGCTTATTTTCGCTCTCTTCTCCAGGGCTTTTCACCTTTCTTTTCCTAAGTTTCAACACCAGACTCCAGTTGCTAATAGAAACTCAGAAGAGCACCTGCCAACAATACTCTCCAATGCTCTTCCCCTCTATCTTATCAACAGGCAATGTCCTTGAAACAAAGTCTCAATTCTTTCTCAGCTTTGTCTGGTAAAGAAAAGACAGAATACTTCCAAGCCTCTAGTTGGCAGTATTCAAAGTTTTCTTTAGCTTTCACTTTCCCCCTCTCCTTTTCCAAGGCAAAATATAATAAGAATTAATTAAAAAAGAAAATGGTATTTAAAAAAGAACTATAAGGGAATCTCTGCTTAAAATATTATAAAATCAAAAAGGAGAAAAGAATAAAATAACAAGAAAAAAAATCAGTCCAATTTCAAAATATAAGATCATGTATAAAAATCCAGCAATGAAAAAAAAAACATTAGTTTGAAAATTGCTTGGTTTCTTGACATTCTTGTTTAAAATCGCCACTTAATCACTTCTGTCAAAACTTTTACAGATTCTTTCTTTCCTTTAGGGTGTACTTTCAAATCTTAAAATATAAAGTTCCCACTAAACTGGCACACTATCTCTTTCTGTTCTCTTCCATTTCGGAGCTGTCTCAACTTCAGCAGCTTTAATGGCTGCCTCTTTGCCGCTGGCAAAAAGAGCTTCTCCTGGATCTCCAGGGAGAATATCCCTGGGATATTCAAATATCCCTGCGATATCCCTGGGATCGTCAGGATGCGCTCTTTACATTCGTCTCTCTTCGGGATGGTTTAGATCCGACTGGACCGTCCAGGAGCAAACATATCGGCAGCGATCTCAGACCTCCAAAATCGCATGCCATATCACCACAATGCCAGCTCCGCCCTCCTATTTTATTTTATTTTATTTTTTCTGTATAAGCAATTGTCAGACCCCTCAGATAGGCCTTTGTTGTATCCCACAAGTCTGTTCATTCATATTGATTTCCAGAAATAGCTCTTATTCCTTCTTTATCATTTGAGTGTATTCTTTGTCCCTCAGTAAGGTCTCATTAAAAGTCCATCTACCTATCTTTTTCTTTCCTCTCAATTTGATTTTAATTGGATTATGGTCAGCCCAGGTGTTTGGCAATATTTCCACTATTTCTGCTTTTTCTAATAATTCTGGGTCCATCCAGATCATGTCAATCCTGGACCACGATTTGCCTGGGTTGAAAAAGAAGATAAATTGTCTTTTAAATAAGTTTAATTCCCTCCATGCATCTTTTAAATTCAATTCTTGGGCTAATCTATCAAATGTTATTGGAAGTGTTCTCCTCTTTTTTTGTTGTTTTTGCTGCTTTTATAGTCCTTTTCTATATTTGACACCGTGTTGTAGTCCTCTGCTGTGCATATGTTTGTTGTTTCAGTCTCTATAATTTTCTTATGAAGCTTGCAGTAGAACTCCTTTTGGTTGGTATTTGGAACATAAATTGCCACCAACAGTGTTTTTTCCCCCATCTATTTATTATTTCTATAAAGAGTATCCTTCCATCATCATCATTATATATAAGCTTTTAATTTATCCAATCCTTAACATATACCGCAACACCTCTCTTCTTTTTGTCTGTCAGAGCCAAATATACTTTACCCAATTTGGGGAATTCTAATAGGTCTCCATGTTGTTTCGGGAAGTGAACTTCTTGTAGGCATATATTATCTGCATTTTGTTTTAGAAGTTTCATGAGTGTTTGCTTCCTTTTGGGTGATTAGTTTAATCCATTTATATTTAGGGATAATGAGGTAATCCCTCTATCCATTTTGCTGTTGGTATGCTATGACTATTGTTTTCAGTTCTCTCTGCAGTTGGTTATTTGCTTCTTCTTCTCAGTTTTTCTGTTCTCTTGATTCCCTTTTTGTTTCCTTCTCCTCCAATATTATCTCCTCTTGGTTTCTGCTCTCTGTTTTTTCCTTGCTTTCCTGTTCCTCCTCTATTCTCAGATGTTGTTCATAGAACTCATGTGCCTTGTAGATGGAGTTAATTTTAAATTTCTTCTTTTGCCATGATATTAAGAGTCCTTCTGGGGTTAGCCATTTAAACACCATATTATTTTTAATTAGTTATGATGAAAGGAATTGATAGTTCCTCCTCTGTTCTCTCACCCTCCTTGGTATCTGTTTTAAGATCACCACTTCATGGTCTTTGTATATCATCCCTTGTTCGTCCATATAGCTAACCCGTTGTTCGTCCATATAGCAAGTCTCCAGTGATTTTCTTTGCGAAGCATATGTGGACCTCCCTTGATAACTTGTGTCTACGCGCATAATGCATCTGTACTCGGTAGACCTCATCCAAACTCATTCAGAATCTCCACTCTGTCTTTCTGAAGGGCCTCTGCTATTAACTCCACCATCTTCTTTTCTGTCCTCAATAATGTTCTGAAACCTGAGGAAGAATGCTGCTTTTTCTAATTCCAAGTGGACAACTGTCTCTTGGAGTTCACAGTAAAGAATTTTCCAATTTTGTTCTCCTTCTTCAAGCTTCTTTTCTACATTCTCAGTCCTGAGTTCCACTGCCATCAGTTTCTGTCCATTCCTCACTACTGCCTCTTGGATTGTTCCAAATCCAGCTTTTGGATGTCTGCTTTCACTTCTGCTATGCCACTCTTCATTTCACTTTTCAGGTCTTCATGATTTCTTGCTATAAGTTAGTTACTAGATTTAAGTTCTATTCTTCAAATCAATTCTAATCAACTCTTAGTGACCATAAATCAGAAATTCATCAATTATTTAATAAAGATAATCAAATATACAATTAATCAGCAATTAATTGTATTTTAAACAGTTAAGTTGTTATATGTAATTCATGTGTTTGTAAATATCTATTTTATAAATATCATATAAATATACAGTTATAATGGTATCTATATAGTTCTTAAATATGATATGTATCAATATGTATAATCACTTGTAAGTTGATTGCAGAGTCTCAGTTATCCTTTACTCAGATCACTTCTTTCTTCTTCAAAATGTCTTCCCTCCTCTCAAAATGTAGTCATTCTGGATACAGATAATCACTTTCATTTCTTATTTAAGTTCTCTCTGGATCAGTCTTTGCCACCAAACAGCAACAACAAGATCAAAATGTTCCAAGAGTCTTTCTTTCAAAGTCTCAAGAACTGGAAACAGGAAGATCAAGCACAAGAAATATATTTTCTTCTTCCTCCACCCCAATCTACCATCTGTCAAAATTTCCATGCCATTGCCATTTAATCTGTCTGACAAAACAACTCCTACCACTGAGTCTGCCATTTGCTTCCTCAGTTTGGAGTCTCACTCTCTATCAAATTATCAGCAACTTTCTTCACCGGCATCCCCTTTTAATCCACTTCTCACCACTATTTCACACTGTTCCCAATCTTTGCTTCCTCCTTTAGTTGGCTGGGTAGTCATGTCTCCGGATCAGGTCATAAAGACCAATCTCTTTTGTGCCAGTTTTCAGTACTTTCCCCTGCAGAATCTGGGATTTGTGGATTTCCCTCGATGTCCTGGATCTTCTCCTCTCTAACAATGGGCCCCTCCAGAGTCCAAATTCAACCCAAATTTTTGGGCATACAGAACAGACAGCTTTTCCTCCATACCACTTTGATATGGCGCCTCAACCCAAAGTCAACTTTAAGTGAGTTGAAGTCTATAAGTCTTAAAGCTGTCAAGTTTGATGACCCCTGCACTAAATGAAGTCTCACTTTTCTGAAGGTCATGGTGAGATACTCTGCTCTCCCAGAATCCTTTGCCCCCAGTGACTTGAATTAGGCATGTCATCAAACCTTTTCAATCATTCATAAAGATCACTTATTTGTATATTAAGATACTGTTTTTGAAAACAATCCCTTTCCCCTCCCTTTTTAAAAAAGAACCTGTCTTTTGGGTATCACCCAGTCAGAGCAAAGTGGGAGATCAAATGTCTGATGTCCGAATGACTTAGAGACCTTCAAATGATTAAAGTCAGAACATGTTAGTTATCTCTCTGAATTTACCTTGATTTGGATCTGCTTTTCATCTGACTTCCTTTCTGTAAAGTTACATTTTGCAAATGAAAAGAAACATCCTCCCTCCGAAGTTGCTCTTCAATATTCCTCTGAGATTTCAGAATTAAAGCCACCCAAAGCAAGAAATGGAAAATACTGCCCTATTTCATTGACACTGAATTCCTATCCGAGCTGAAATAATTGTCCCTGGAACTGAGTACACCTGGTTGGCAGCTTGTCAAAGTGAAGTATCACAGTGAGGTGAAGGAAAAACATCTGACCCCAAGAATTAAAGGCAACAAAGGCTTAACAAATATATAAAAGAATTTGGTTTAGCTACAGAAAAGTGCTTTTTGCCCAAATATTTTTTTCTCATTCTGATCTCTTGCGAGTCTTGTTGGCAGAGTTATCAAGAATTCAGAATTGAAGTCTTGATTATTCCTTGGGTTTACACTATCATTTGGCACTGTTAGATTTTTCGGGCTGGTTGAATAGAAAGAAAATATATATCCATTAAAGTTTCACTGGAACACCTCAAAAGCAAGGCAATTGAGAAGAAAAGCAAAGGATGTCAGGAGAGATTTTTAAAATTCAGCCTTTGCTTAACCACAAGGAATTATTGTAATTAAAAACAATGCAAAAAAGCCTATATAAATCAATGGCTATAATCCTTTGGGGGACCAAAAATAAATACCGAAATAATATTTGCAAAGGTTTTTACATTCAGTTATTGGACACCCACGGGCTACTGAAAAAGTGATTTCTTTTAAGCTCAAAAAGGAACAATAAAATAAACAATACATCACACATTGTGCTGACTCAAAATCTCTAGTATATGCAAGTCCTACATGCAACTTTCATGCTGTTTTAACGAGTCAAAAGATTCAAAAAGTTATCTCCTTAACGGCAGAGGATAGGTTTCAAACTACATGGAAGTATAAGGTTTTATGTTTTTTTTGTATTTTTAAAGGTTTTTTTTTAATGTGTGATTCAAGTACAAAGGCTCCTACTCGTATTTGCTCTCTATAAGCTTTGAGCAAACCATAGCCTGCAACTCTTTGTTGATTTGGAATATAATTTCTTCATGTTGGTGGTATTCTGACATTCAGCAAGGAATGAGTTCTGTTGAAACGGGTGGAATATTTTTGTGCAAAAATAAAACAGGGAAGCATTCATTTCACTGTACTCTGTCTATTAAAGAGGTGTGAAGGTGGATGGTGGAAAGAAGGCTGGGTGTCAAGATGAAATCACTTTGCTTCTTTCAAACTCTATTGCCATTCAAACTTGCCAATAAACTGGGAAGGGTAGAATGGAATGCTGAGTAGTAGTGTACTGATCATGAGAGCCTGGAAACCATCAAGGTAACCACTGCAGGTGCTTGGGAAAGAGATGGACTATTCCCAAAACAAAAGGATGCCTCATAATTGGACAATGTGATCACCCAAGGGTGAGGAGAAAGGGAAGCTATTGTTAAGCAAGCATTTGCGCAGGAAAATCAGAGGTGGTTTTGTTTCTTCAATATCAAAATCCAATATAGTTTTACTTTTGGGAATTCAAAGCTCCTGAGAGTTTTTCCTTGTTTTGTGCTCAGTAATTGGACAGTTGACACTGAGATTATCAGATGCTGAAGCAGTTTAGAGAAAGTACAGGTTAGACCTTGACTTATGAGTGTAATGGAGGTGGTCCATTAGGGTCGTAAGTCATGATGCTCTTGAGGTGAATCATCATCACATGACTGACCTACTTTTCTGAATGATTTTTTTACAGTGGTCATTGTTTGCTATGGAAATTTTTGCAGAAAGCTGAAAGTGTATGAAGATTTTCAATACAAAACTCCAGAAATCACAGTCATGTGACCATAGGTTTGCAAATGCAGGCCAGTTGCTAAGTACCCAAAATGCAGTCGCATGACTGCAGATAGGCAGCCACTAGAACTTCAGAACTGAGTTGTAAGTACCTTTTGGGGGGAGATCTATCAAAACGTCAGTTCTGAAGAAGTTTCTTAGACGAGAGTGAAATGCTTTCAAAGAAAAAAAAACCCAAGAAAGTCCAGTTGCCTTTTCGAAAAAGCACCTTTGGGAGTTTAAAAATTATTCTAAAAAATTACTACTTTTCTTTCTTCTTTAAAGAAAGAGCCTAGTATCCAATTTCCTCTAGCTCTGATGACTGATGATCTGTACTAAGTTATTACATACTCTAGCAATTCTAATATGTCTGTGGTAGAAACACATGACGTGATCAATTCCATTTGTAATTACATTTGGGAAAAGGGTTTATAGAGACAAATAAACTCTGCTGTTTTGTTCCCAAGGGTATAACATGAAATTAATCACTAAACCAATCTTCCCTATGGTTCTATAGATCATGTTAATCCTTTCCTAAGTTTAGTGTGCTTCCTCCCTAATACCAGGGTCTTTAAGAAAACAGAAGAAAAGCTTTACATTCATAAACCAATTTGCTTAAAAGTGGGTACTTAACTATCTACTACATTTCCAATAAGTTCCAGGAATTCGAGATGTGTAATGATATTCTTGGAGAATTCATGGCACATATCTATAGTCAGTTCTTGCCTGCAACTAATGAAATTGAATCTTAGGAATGTAGTAATGTTCTTCCAGATGTTCCTCAGCTAAAACTCCAGTATTTCAAGCCAAGAGAGGAATAAATGAGATATACTAGCAGTTGTAATTAGGCAACATGTGGCCCTCTGATATTGTTTACAGTTGATCTGCTTCCTCTTCAGGTTTTTTGATGGCCATCTAGTTCATCTTTTTCCCTTTCTCTTGTGACTAGAGGAATTCTAAGCTTACTCTGTAGCAGAGCAATGAAGAAGGGAACAGCAGACAAGATCTAGCAATTGTACAACTTGTTAGAACTGAGGACTTCTCATTCCAATGGACTACCATTATGGAAACATCCTGGATCCCTATTAAAATTAGGTTATCATGATTTGCATTGAATATATTTTATGAGTTTGTCCTGTATTTCATGTGCAATTAAACAATGATAAGTGAGTTTTTCTTTTATTATTTGCCATTGCCATTTGTCATTTTAGCAGTCAGGAATTTTTTATGGTCTATCCTTTACATATGTGGAAGATCAGGCACTTTCTATTTCACATTTTTTCTTTTGAATTGAGGCCTTCTAGAGTGTCAAGTCTATAAGAATCTTATTGGGGATTAAAACAGGCTTATACATTCTGAAATTCCTCAGACAAAATCATAATTAATAGCCAATCAATACAAATCCTTACATAACAGTTGAGACCAATAGGGTACTGAATAGTCAAATAATAAGCTGCTGGCAGTTTATGCAGAATTGAGCACAAAGTCTGTTTGAAGCTAAAGACAAATGGCAATCAAATAAGTGGCTAATGCATTTTGAGAATTTCACATTTAGTTCAAAATGAAAGGGGAAGAATTTCAGAAAGTAGCGTAGTCAGTTCAATGAGAGAAAGATGAAGCAGAAGGTCAGGGTGTCACAGGGGAAATGAGGAAAGGGAAAAAAAATACAGGACGAGAACAATAGGGATTCTTGCAACAACAAAGAAAGCAGAATTTTCAGACTTCCTACCATAGCAAAGAGAGTTAAACAATTATTAAGTATACAGCAGCACATGCACGCTAAGGAGTTGCACTTCTTGTGAACTAAAGAGACACGCAGGGAAAAACAAGGGATATGGGAAAACAGGATCTGGGCCAGTCACTGGGACCAGACTAGAGCTTTTGTTTTCAGAGCTTTTGAACTCATGCTGGAGCCCATCTTCAAGGAACTTCTGTCTAGCACGTTCAGAATGTTAGAGAGAAAATACTTTTTCTGTCTCAGCCCATTCTTCTGGTTTTCAAAGTTCAATCTCAGATTATTCTTCAACAGTTGGATGGAAAGATAAGGCTAGAGATGGTTTTTTTTTTTTTCACAGTTATCTAGAATTGGTGTTATTTTTAAGAGTAAAGGCTAGTTCAAATTGGCCGACGGATGCAAAACGTATGCAAAAAGGACACAGCGGATGAGCAAAATTTCAGGGGT